>CAUYPK010022962.1:0-64392 GCA_963574355.1 Loris lydekkerianus
TTTTTTTTTTTTTTTTTTTTTTGAGACAGAGTCTCACTATGTTGCCCTTGGTAGAGTGCTGTAGCATCCCAGCTCACAGCAACCTCAAACTCTTGGGCTGAAGTGATTCTCTTGCCTCAGCTTTCCAAGTAGCTGGGACTACAGGGGTCCACCACAACGCCTGGCTGTTTTTTTGTTGTAGTTGTCATTGGTGCTTATCAGGCCAGGGCTGGGTTCAAACCCGCCAGCCCCAGAGTATGTGGCTGGCGCCCTAACCACTGAGCCTAGAATACAGTCTTGCTCCCTAAATTTCTCAAATCATTTTAAAGTTTCACTTAGGTCTTCTTCAGAATACATGGTTCAACGAAGAGATAAGGAATTGTGTTTGGGGGGGGCTGTAAGTTAAAGGCTTGCAAATCATTTTGTTAAAAAAAAATATAGAGAGTGTCATTTTTCATGACAGATTTTGGGAAATATCAAAATATTTTAGTAAATGTACATGAATTTGTTTGCAAAGAAAAACAAATTTACTTAGTCATTAGCTTTATTTGGACTTTGGATGGAATGACTAGATAATGTGTCTAGGCCTATAGGTGAGGTTAAAAGTAAAAGTAGATGTCATCAGTATTTATGCTGACAGAATAGGGACAAAACAGGATTATCCCGGGCAGAAAGGCAAAAATGAAAAGCCATGACAAAATTCCTTCAATTTCAATATTAATTGAGTCTCCAGTGACCTATAGCTTTTCTCTTCAAAAAAGATTCCAATCCTCTAAAAAGGTGATAACAAAATTGGGAAAAGGAATAAAAGTCACAGGGATAGATGTAAAATAAAATAAAATAAAATAAAATAAAATAAAATAAAATAAAATAAAATGTCAGTTAAAACAAAAAACATTTAAATTATTAAGGGCAAAGAAAAATGTGACTGAAGTTTTAAAATCAGTAAAGGCATTGATAAAATCAACTCTAATATTTCCCAAACCCTAATTTACCAGAATTAAAAGAACTCTACTACACTTTGAAAAAAATTGTTTCTGATAAAAATATATTTAAAGCTATTTTATGTAGTGAGTGAGAAAATTTCTGGAGCTCGATAATTCAAAAGATAACAGACCCAAAACACAGACAGAATCTAAACCCTCCAGAAGTGCGCACAAGTGACAGCTTCGTTCATGCTCCTGTCCCTTGACCATCAATGGCTTAAAGACAGAGATCATAAGAGTGAGAAATACTCAATGTTCAATAGATAAACTTACCAGCTGCTGCTGGAACGTGTCACAAAATGTTTTTAAAACAGAATATTGTTATTATTATTTTTGAGACAGTCTCATTCTATTGCCCTGGGTACAATGCCATTATGTCATCATAGTTCACAGTAACCTCAAACTTCTGGGCTCAAGTGATCCTCCTGCTTCAGCCTCCCAAGTAGCTAGGACTACAGGTGCCTGCCACCACACCTGGCTACTTTCTAAATTTTCACTAGAGACAGGGTCTCACTCTTGCTCAGGTTGGTCTCAAACTCCTGAGCTCAGGAGAGCCACCTGCTTTAGCCTCCTGGAGTGCTGGGATTATAGGCGTAAGCCACCTCGCCCAGCTAAAACAGAATATTCTTAACAGTAATATCCATGACCTGTGATATTACTACTGGAGAGCGCTGAGCAAACCTAAAATCTACGACACTTCTTTAGCCTGATCAGAGCAAAGATCCTTTTCTATAGAAAACCACACAGTAAGAGACCTAGAAGAAAGTGGTGCTCTTCCTCTTTATAATAAATAGAAACAGACAATATCTATACCATCAGAAGATTTTGCAGAAAAAGTATTTCATAACAAAGGTTTATAATCCCGATTATGAGCTATTTTTAAGAACCGCAGCATCACCTGCTGGCTTCAGTTTCCAGAAAGAATGTGCAGGTGTACCACGTGCCGACAGCAGGTGCCACCATCAAGAGCATAGCAAGCTCTGTGAAAAGCTCATTCTACCACATCTAGATGGGTAACTTCAGAAAGTTACTTATCTCTCTGAACCTGACTGAGTTAACTCCTCTAGAAATAGACACAACAATGGTGTCGACCTCCTAGGGTTGGGGAAGGGCACAATGGATTAAAATATATAAAGCACCATAACTACTAATGGTGACTCTTTCCTTGGTATTGGTCCCTGTGATGTGATGGGTGGCCGAGTCACTTCAGACACCGTCCCTTTCCTGCCTTGGTCATTGATTGAAATGAATTCTCCAGTCAGGTTTTCTATTCTTATGGACAAAATCATGTTTTAAAGGAGTGTACTCAATCTTGGTTTGGGGAGATGAAATTAATTCTTCTAGACTGGAGTCACATTTGTTTCTTTCCTACCCAGATGGTGGAGTAAAGTCTGTGTTGATTGCGCCTTTGCTTGGTGCGTGAAGGCTCCCAGAGTGGCAGCCTCCTGGGACCGAGTGGGCGCCCGTTTTGATTGATCGGTCTGGCAGGCACACAGACTGCAGAGGTGGATCGGAGCCCCTGGAGAGCATAGCAGGGAAGGGAGGATGACAGATGTCCCTTTACAGGGAAGAGGTGGGAAACAGGCTTCGGCAGAGGGAAACAGCAGAGTAGTAAGATGATTTTGATTACTAGTGATGTTTAATCTCAACTAGATTTGTAACAACAAAAAGATGATAAAACTTTTCACGTAGAACTGCCAGTGCTTAGGGCATTTCAGTGCTTTTTCTTCCTGCAATGCCATCACCCAAAACAGGTCCAACCATGTTTGCAGCGTACAGAAAATTGTTAATGGTGGTGTGGGAGCTCTGCTGGCCTCAAACTTGGAACTGGAATTCCTGACACTCAGCCACATAAATTATTCCCTGGGAGTAGTCTTCAGTGAGTTGCTAGGCGATGGCTGGTTTGTGTTTTCCTTTGATTACAGGGCATAACTGTCCCTCTGTCAAAATGCCAAAAGAAGAAAGGCAGTGATTGCTGGATGTAATTTTTTCCTGTTACTTGCAGTGAAATATTAAAGCCTGGACTGATTTGCACAAAAGGAACATGAATATCTCTGTAGTAGAAATACGACAATTGGTATCTGGGTAAGGCCAGTATATCCTCCAGCAGTGGTTCAATGTTCAACACATTGTTTAATCAAACTGAATCATATCTTTTAGTGATTTCTTAAAATTATAGCAGTATTATATGAATATGTAGGTCTGATGGGTGACTTCTGGTTTGAAGGGAGTGTTTGCACGTACATGCAGAGACCTAGCATGGGTCAAAAGAGATAAAGTACCAAAAACTTAGGAGTGTATAATAATTAGGTAGAACAGAAAAAGACTGTAACCCTTCTGACGCCCAGACATTTGGTTCTGCCACACTGTCTCCTATACATACAGTTATGAGATACATAATTCCTTGTCTATAATAGGTAATATAATAAAAAGTCATAACCGGGGTTTAAATCCTAACTCTACTGCTTATTAGCTGCATAATTTGGGGTGAATTCCTTACACACTCTGTGCCTCAGTTTCTACAAGTATAAAATGGGAATGTTTAACTGATAGGATCACTGAGGGGATGGAATGAAATAACACATGTATTATACTTAAGAACAAATATTTAAAGGAATGTAAACTGCCATCTTCACTATAATTCTTAGCATCATTAGCCATATTTTATTGTGCCCTGAATGTAGCTTAATAGCTCTTGAGAGTTTAAGGATCAGTTTCAAAAAATTGTAAAGTCACTCGTCTTCAGAAAAGACAAGTTTATATAAATAGGGCAAGGTCATTTCCAAAGTGAAAGAGTCAGAGGTTTAGACGTTTCCTTCATCTCCCTATGTTTATATTTTCTGATCTATCTTTGTGAGAGCAGGTGTGTGCTGTAATTTCCTTTGCAGGATATTTCCACCCAGATCCGAAAACCCAGTATTATAAATTAGAAACCGGTAGATGATTTAGTTTTGCTCAGCAAATGAGTCACACTCTACAAAATGGATTATCGAATGCTACTAAATAGCAAGTTCTCCCAATGACTCTAAAGTCGAATCTGGTTTTCAAAAAAAAAAAAATCAGCCTATCTGTTGTCTATTGTATCAAGAAAGGTATTTGATAGCTTCGTTCGATTGTGCATTTTATTGTATTTTTTCAATTGTGCGTTTTAAAAACTAGTATATCATTTTCTTAGAGAAAGGTTAGGGAAAATGAAAAGGAAAATTCCATTTTTCTGGTTTGGAGAAGCAGCAGGTACAAGTCCCAGTGCTGGAACGAGAGTGAGAAAGTTCCTTGCAGAATGAGGTAGCCAGACTTGCCAGCAGTATTATTTTTATAGAGACTCTCAAACAGCATGAACTGTACACTGTGATTAATTATTAAATGTGATCCAGGCTCGGACAGTCTATATGAACACAATTCAGACATGGTTTTCTCTCCAGCATCTGCTTATCTGTCGTGTGATATATAGAGTAACAGTTTGTAAGGATCAGTTTCTGCAACTTCATCCCTCAACCTACTTTTTTATTGTAAATAAACCAGACAAGGGGAAAAATGGCAAAGAGAGAGAGAGCGCACCATGTTTTGAGAACATGTGTCTTGATATTTTAGTGACAAGCTTAATCAGATTAATTATTTTTGGCTCTGACTAGCTTAGCATAAGGTGCCAGCTTTCAGCTGCCAGTGAGTAGCAGTTGACAAGGTGAGAAATCTTTCTTCCATTGTTGAAATCGCCCAACATGCATTTCTGGCCTACATTCTGAAAACAGAAGCCACAGTAAAGCGCAGTAAGAATTCTCTACTCTTCTGTAACTGGGTTCTGCGGTAGGGAATCGTGGCACAGTCACCACACAGGACAGAGAGAGCTAGCGATCCTCTCATACCCAATCTCCCCTTCTTACTTTATTACAGACATTTTAGCTGGATGCTTGGCTTTAGCCAGGCTAAGATTACCCTTTTCAGTTTCTCTTGCTTCGTGACCTAATTTTGGCCAAGGGATGTGAGAGGCCATGATGTGTACAATCCACCAAGAGGCTGACGCTTTAAAGAGAAGGGCTCCCCGTGTCTTCTTTCCCGATGTTAGGAGCTGGAGCAGCCACCTTGACCCCCAAAGGGAAGCATGTGTGATTGAGGGTCTGACGGCAACAAAAGGAGGAAGCCCAGGCCCCTGCCCCATGGAGGGTCGTGCTCACTGCACTGCCCGGCCCAGGCCCCTGCCCCATGGAGGGTCGTGCTCACTGCACTGCCCGGCCCAGGCCCCTGCCCCATGGAGGGTCGTGCTCACAGCACTGCCTGGCCCAGGCCCCTGCTCCATGGAGGGTCGAGCTCACAGCACAGCCCGGCCCAGGCCCCTGTTCCGTGGAGGGTCGAGCTCACTGCACCGCCCCGCCCAGGCCCTGCTCACTGCATTGCCCATCCATACTTTCAGAAGTGGCAAATAAGCATCTCTTCTTACTTCAGCCTCTGCTACTTTTGGATTTTGTAACAGCAGCTGAGCTTTTATCCTAATAAATGCACTACCATGGTCAGAAACCAGAAAATTGTAGTGGTTCCATTAAATTTATACATAAGCATAGTTAAAAGGATAAAGCCCCCAATTTTACATTAAATTTTATTTTGTTCCTAACTGTTACAAACTAAGTGAAATGTTGGTTACTAAACACATTCCTACTGGTACTATTTTAAAGACCTTTTTCCTTCTCTCCCGCCTCCTCCCTCCCTCCTTCCTTCCTGGCCTAATCATCGTCGTTTGGACTGTAAGCTCCTTGAGGCTCCACATTCCATTGTTTTCTATCCTATAGACTTAACACGGCATTTTATACGTAAAAACTTCTTGGCTAGCCTTTGTTATAGAAATCTTCAAAAAACATGCACAGAGCCATATTAATTTTTACCATGACCATGCATTCAATTCAATGCCTGAAATGAACAATTTGAAAATAAGTGATTACATTAAAATATAAATTTAATTTCCGGGTTTCTAGACAGACATTATCCATCAGAACAATAGCAACACATTTAAAGAGAAATTTTAGTGGAGTTTTAAAAGATTCAGTACTCCAAGAAACTGCCTTTGGCACAATGAATAATAACCTGATACACAGGTAACAATTTAGAATTTCTGAGTCTGTAAAGCCTTTAAGTACAGAGTACTTGAAATCCAATATTTATTTCCTTATTGGTTATTTCTAGCAAAAATATCTGACAACTAAGTCTAAAACCATAAGGACTAACAAGAGAAAATGTTTACAGAATGTCTTATAGGAAGAAAATTACTTTTTTTATTTTGAGACAGAGTCTCACTCTGTCACCTGGCTAGAGTGTGAGGGCTTCATAGCTCACAGCAACCTCAAACTCCTGGGCTCAAGAGATCTTCCTGTCTCAGCCTCCTAAATAGCTGGGACGACAGGCACCCATCATCACGCCCATAGTTTTTCTATTTTTAGTGGAGATGGCGTCTCACTCTTGCTAAGGCCGGTCTCCAACTCCTGAGCTCAAGGGATCCTCCTGCATCGGCCTCCCAGCGTGCTGGAATTACAGGAGTGAGGCACTGTATCTGGCCTCAAAATTACTTATTCTGAGGTTTAGAAACTAAATCGAAAAAAAGCCTCAAAACCCTCATTTTTCCTGAATTCTTTATTTTTCCTGAGTTTATATTGTAACAGTCAATTCCAGTTATTTGCGTATAATATGAATATTCTTTTTTTTTCATTTTTGCAGTTTTGGCCGGGGCTGAGCTTCACCCCGCCACCTCTGGCACATGGGGCTAGCACCCTACTCCCTTGAGCCACAGGCGCTGCCCAATATGAATATTCTTTACGAATTAGAGGAATGCTACAACCAAACAAAGAAACCTTGTATATCTTGTGCTGTGTACAGGATACCTTCTGTCTTTGCAATGCAGAAATATGGACAATGTTAAGGTTTTCAGACATTTTCTAAAAATATTTCACACATCTATCTCTGGGGGAAAAAATAGCAAAAGCAAAATCTTCCATGTGTGTGGGCGGTTGGCCTATACCAGGTGCTGCACTTTGTTTATATGAAAACTTCACTGGGTGCCAGAAGACATTTTGCTTATTTATTATTGTTTGATTTTGAGACCTCAAGAATACATTTACTGCAGCTTTGGGAAGAGCTTTACATTATCACCCCAAAGCGTAAACTGCTGCCTTTTTACAGTGAAGGTAGAGTCAGGTGAGCAACTTGAAATCTTAACTTCTACCCGGAGCTCTGGCCCATACCCTCAGGATGTAGCCATATCACTTTGTCCCCCTGGGTCCCAGTGTCTCACCTTTGTTTGCTAAACTTCCTGGTCTCCCTACCTCAGGAGATTGTTCAGAGGATGACATGAGATAATGTATCATGAACTACAAGTGCGAGCAAAAGGAAATTACAATAAAAGCTAATTTCCTAATCTCCCCCCTCCCATTTTAACCATGATTGGTTTAGGACCGTTTGATCTCTCTATTTGTAGAAAAGGTCACCCCAGTGACTGGATCTTTGTTCCACCTTCCTAAGAGAATCATGGAACAGGTGACAGAGAACCCTTTGGAGTTTGTGCAAACAAACTCCTGGTAGGAGTCACTGGAAGCCTCCCCTCTTTTGGTCATGTTCGATTAGAATTTTGTTCCAAGTGTAAAATGCAAATAGGGTTGAAAGGCAACCGTAATGGAGAAGTAAGTTTTTTTGGTGATAACCAGAAGATGAATCCTAGGCCACGGTTTCAAAGAAGCCAATTATCTTGCTGCAAAATAAGAAGAAAATACCCAGATCTCCCTGGATAGTAAAGCAGTTTCTGTTTTAACAGAGATTGGGCAAAAGGGGGAAACAAAAGCTGTTTTATGAGATAAGGAGACTAAATCAATGACTTGAGGAACTGCAGTGTTCCAGAGGGCTGAATTTGACCTCTTAGAAATGACAGACTTTTATTCCTTGTAATTTGGTCCTGTGTTGCTCAACTTCCAAATAATTTAGAGTGATCATGTGAGATAATATCTTTTTCCCAAACAACCTTCTCAATGCATAGTAAAATGTAGTAAGTGAGGCGGGAAAATGAGAAGTTCTTTAGGCTTCAGTCACAACAATAACTTAATCCTCAAGTCCTTATTAATACCTGTTAAAGGGTCATGAGTTTCCTTAAGAGATGTTGGAACAAACAGAACTAGCCACAAACATAAGTGAAAAAGAGGGCCAGACAGAATGAGGAATAGCTGTGATCAACATAAGCTACAATCAGGGGTATATGTATTATCTTTCTGAATTTTGTATAAAAATATGAAAATCATCTGTGAAATTATTAAGACAAGAGAGTTCCTAACTCTTTGGATCTCGATATGATTTTTCAGTCCTAATTAGCTCTGAGCAGTTACTCTGATTTTAAATTACTATCATTCACATGGGTATTTAGTAAGAAAGTGGCATTATTTGGAAAACTGTCTCTGCAATTTATTCTAATGGGGTTTACCATGAAGCAGCTGCACTGCTTTGTGGGATATTTTTAGAGCTGTGAAACTCCTAAATATCACTCTGCGCTTTGAAGAACGGTACCCTACAGTGGATCTATGTCTGGCGATAAAAAATAATTAGCAATCGATTATTAGTTATTCTGGGACAGAATTTTAAGAAAGCTTGCTGAAAGAGTACGGCATGAATTCACATACGGATCCTGCCCACAGCCAGGCCCTGGCTGAGAACTTTGTCTCAGCTTTTATTAAAGGCTGAAGCATCCATGACGGGTATTAAGTGCCTACCACCCAGAAATACATGAGTTTTTCTTAACGTTCTTTGGTGTCACCCCAAAACCCGCCCAAAAGGGCCCAGGAAAATAACCAGTTTTCATATTTTAACATAATTCGATTGTGTTTAATCATCACAGCGGGAAGAAAGTAAGTCATGTGAGAAATTACTAACTGCCATAGGGCACACTTTGGCCACGGCCCACGGTCACATAGATGTCTTCTCGCTGAAAACAGAGACAAGGACTCTTTTGCTCCACCTCCCTTAAACTTCGAAAACAATCTGGCATTTTTGGAGAGAAAGTGCCTATTTAGTTAGTATTATGGATCACATAGAACAGAGTATGTTTCAATGGGCTAAATAAAACCTAAGCAACGTATGTTCCAGAGAAATGTATTTCTAGAAGGATCATGAGACTATAACTTAGGGGCTGTAAGAAGGAGAAAAAGATCCAATACACCGGTACAAGTGTGTTCAAATAGCCAGGAATGCCAAGGCAAGAGGATTGCTTGAGCTCAGGAATTCCAGACCAGCGTGAGCAAGAGGGAGACCCTGTCTTAAAACAAACAAACAAAAAAAACAAAAACCAGAAAGAGCAGAGATGTCAATTTGTGTCAAGTGGTACTCCCTAGAATAATTTCTAGTGTTTTTGAAGGCATACAGAATTTAAGGGCTTAAGGGAGGGAGTGTCTCTTATCTGCACTGGACACATCACAGCTGTAGGGGGGTTTGTAATGCTTCTTTTCTAAGCATGCGTCTTTCTAGTTCAGCTATCTCAGTAGAGTCAAGGGGAAATATTGAGTTCATAGTCACACAATGTGACATTGACCCTGTTTCAGGGAATGTCAGAGTCCCGGGCTCCTAAAGGAATAAGGGAGAAAGACTGCAGTGTATTAATTCACATACTCCAGCCACATCCTGTACATTTTTCAATCATTTTACTTTAATCTTTCCTTGGTATACCTTGTACGCAAAGGATAGATACCTAAGAAATAATCATTTTCCGTGTTTTCAGCACCTACCAGTTAGCACTTGACTATTCTGAATGCCATTTTCTTCACAAGTGAACATTCGAGGGTCTAATAAGTTATTAGCCTTTCATTGTTTCAACTTCCAAATAGAGTTAAAAATTCAAGAAACTTAGTGTTCAAAAGAACCTGGGTTTCTTAACTTACTTACAGCCTCTTATTTTATTTCAGGCTTTGGATTTTTTTTTTTTTTTTTTTTTATGCTGCTTGGGTATTTTGGGGGGCGGGGGCATCATAAAATTATATCTTAAATGCAAATTTAAGTCATAAATGAAATTAAATTGCTGGGACAACTTTCATGTGCTTTTATTGAACACTTGGGATGTTTCCCTGCCAGAGAGTCAAGAAAACAAAAGGATGAGCAGCTAATTCAGTGATTTTCAACTGGTGTGCTGTAAGAGGATCTTAGGTGTGCTTGAAAATTTGTAAAGACCATTCACTGTTTTCAAAAGAAATTCAAAGGTGGGGCCTTGGTGTGTGCCACACTTTCTGGGGACAAGACATGATTGCAAGAGGGACTTTACCTAACAATTGCAATCAGTGTAACATGGCTTATTGTACCCTCAATGAATCCCCAACAATAAAAAAAAAAAAAAAAAAAGAAATTCAAAGCACAGTATTTTTTTTGGATCAACATACCATATATACTCGAGTATAAGCCAAGGTTTTTCCGGCACAAAATTTGTGCAGAAAAACCCGAACTCGGCATTATACTCGAGTATATATGGTAATTGAAGTATGCTGAGGAAGTTCAACTATAGGTTCAAGTGCCCTGAGATAAAAAAGAGTTGAAAGCCCCTGAGCTAATTAATAGTTTTCATAGTTACCAGAGGAAGCCAGTTGGGCAGCTTCCCTTCAAGATTGAGAATTTTCTACAGGGCTGTGATATTTGCAGAATTAGCTTCTGAAACACTTTCCTAAGTGAGCCAACTGGTTTCAGATTGAGTTTGCCTTGAAGAACTCAAAGTGAACGTCCTCACTTAACATCCCCACCTCTCTTACACTGTCATTTCTACACACTATGGCCACAGGGCTCTTCCTAAAGCCCTAGACCACCCCCTGACCTGCCTCCATTCTCCACCATCGACTTCACATTTCCCCACCCGCGTCCATCCAGCCTCCTTTACCTGCTCTTCCTAACACCCACCTTGGGCTCTCATGCTGCTTCCCAAACCTAGACATAAACTTCTTTTCATCTTTTTATTTACCCAATCCTCCCCACCCTTCAAGGCTTCCCTCCCCCTGAATTAATCACTATTTGTGTGTTCTCAAAAACACTTTCCTTGCACACTGCTGGAACACTGTTTCCTTCATGTCTGTCCCTCTCCCTCACTAGGAGAGTCAGGATATTTCTTTTCTTTTCTGTTTGCCATTTCTCTCTCACTGCTCCAGGATCAACATCTTGTACCATGATCAATATTAAAAAAAAAAAAAAAAAAAAAAGAATTCCATATAAGACACATAAGATATTTATATGATTGTGTTACTGGCTTATAATTTAATGAAGAGTTTTTTGTTTTGTTTTGTTTTTGAGTGATTAGGGCACATCTTTGACTAGTGCCATAAAAGGATTCAGGCAGATCTATTTTTGAGCATCTCTGTTAATATTTACATTGAACTTCAGCCTTTTGGGGGCAACAGCTATCACCCACACCATCCAGCTCTCCCTCGGCGATTATTACAAGAGTTTGGACTCGGTGCCACAGGCCCTGGCTGTCTCAGCTGCTCATTTTTGTTCCAAGGGGGAAGCAGCTTTTGAAAAAGCTTCTACATGTGGATTCTGGCACCTGCCCCAGGAACTTCCTTGAGGAAGTTACTAAATCTCTGAGTCTTTATTCCCTCGCCTACTAATTTGGGAATAAAAATTTTGTAGGTTAAGGGTCGCATGAGATGATTAGTTAAAACTCTTAAGTCCACACCGGGACGTAGGCATGGGTTGTAAATATTATTGCTGGGCAGAACTGGGCTAGTTTGGGGGCCCCCTTCTAGTGCCCTGCGCCTGAGAGGGGACATCACCTTAGCCCCCAGCTCCTCAAACTGCATTTGAGTTTTAATAAGGATTTTCAATCAGGTGCCTACCCGGTTAAGGTGTTCTGGGTGTTGGGGGTGTCAAAATAATCTAGACAAGTGCCCGTCTTCCTCAGGCTTGTGACTAGTGTGGTGAGGCAGGTGTGATTTTGAATTATCATTTATGAGATGATCCCCTCTTCATGGGAATTACTCCTAATTACTCGTAGAATCACACACATTCTTAGAGAGCTGTCTCAAAGCAGCCCCACGTAAAGATCTAAACTTCTGTCATCTAAACTCATTCGGTTCCTTAGCCTGCGGCTCTCTGTGGTCCTATCTCATCATCTGTGTTTGTGTTCGCTCAAGGAAACAGGGGCTGGGCTTTATTACTCACTTTTGAGGTTCTCATTGAACTTTAAACTTTCAAAAAATACATCAAAGGGCGTGGTAGTAGTTATTGACTTAAATAGAAAAAAATGCCCAAAGTTTTCATCATTTAAAAGACTGCACCCCCCAAAGATCCTTAATCTACCAAGGTAGCTTGATATGAATTATGTGCTATTTAAGTCGAGCAAATGGTAGTTTTAAAAATCACATTTAAGGAAACATAAGGATATACATATATATTCTTTATAAACTTATCCTTTATAAATATATATGTATAGATGTTACTGCACTAGACTTGAATAAGGAGACTACTTATTTGCTTCTTTCCTTCCTTATTTCCTTCCTTCCTTTCTCTCTGTTTCTTTCTTTCTTTTTTTTGAGACAGAGTCTCACTATGTCAATCTCAGTAAAGTGCTGTGGCATCACAGCTCACAGCAACTTCAAACTCTTGGGCTTAAACGATTCTATTGCCTCAGCCTCCCGAGTAGCTGAGACTACAGGTGCGGGCCACAACCCCCGGCTAATTTTTTGTTATAGTCGTCAATGTTGTTTAGCAAGCCTGGGCGGGGTTCAAACCCGCCAGCCCCAGAGTATGTGGCCGGGATGCTAATCACTGAGCTCGGGCGTGAAACTAACTTTTTCTTTCTTTCTTCCTTCCTTCCTTCCTTCCTTCCTTCCTTCCTTCCTTCCTTCCTTCCTTTCTTTCTTTTTTGGAGACAGAGTCTCACTCTGTCACTCTGAGTAGAGTGCTGTGGTATCATAGCTCACAGGAACCTCAAACTCCTGAGCTCAAGCAATCCTCCTGCCTCAGCCTCCCAAGTAGCTACCACAGGCACCCACCACTACACCCAGATAGTTTTTTTATTTTTAGTAGAAATGGGATCTAGCCCTTGCTCAGGCTTAACTCCTGAGCTCAGGGAAATCCACCCACCTTGGGTTTCCTTACTTTCTTGATGTTCTTTTCTTCCTGTGTACAGCTTATTCTCTGAGTATGTAAGTATTAGTATATTAAAAAGTTATGGAAACAGATGCAGGAGAAATAGCAAGTCATAAATATAGTATGGGAGCCTGGAGATTGACCAGGGACTTCAGAAATAGAAGGAGTAGAAATGTAGTCTGAGAGCAGGGCCTTTTTTAGCACATTTGGCAATGCCTCTTTAAATATGAGATATATTTCTGGAAAGAACATAGGGTTCTGTGGGTGAAGTATTAGGTTGCCCTGTTTTATGTTTGCTTGAAGCTATTATAGAGAATCAAGAAAAAATGTGAGGGGAAAGAAAACACCAGATGAGCTTGGTTTTAGGGACATGAAGGATGCTCCTGCAGATTACAGGCCCTGAGCAGATGCCTCCGTGAAGGCAGAGCATCTGGATGGGCACACACCTGCTTGTCTCCTCACACTGATTGGCATCATTTCTGGGGCTGCTAAATTTGCCATTCACTTCAGTCAACACTGATATGATCAAAATAACTTCATCACAGCAAATTCTCATGCCCCTGAAATGTGGACAGATTACAAGGCATCTCCACAGTTTGCATTGACTCTATTGCTTGTGTGGTCATAATTACAGCTAAGCAAAAACAGACCTTTCTTAGGGCTTACCATCAAAGTGATAATACAATAAGAAGTTATAAAGATTTTTGTTTTTTTGATGAGACATAGCTGCACTCTGTCACCCTGAGTAGAGTACTATGGTACCATAACTCACAGCAACCTCAAACTCTTGTGCTCAAGAGATCCTCTTGCCTTAGCTTCCTGAGTAGCTGGGACCACAGGTGCCTGCCACAACACCCAGCTAGTTTTTCTATTTTTGGTAGAGATGGGTCTCACTCTTGCTCAGGTTGGTCTCAAACTCCTGAACTCAAGCAATCCACCTGCCTCGGCCTCCCGCAGTGCTGTGATGACAGGGGTGAGCCACTGCGACGGGCCAGCAGTTAGAAAGATTTTAATAATTAAAAAGAATGGTATTTACAATTAGCAAATCTTATTTATTTCATTTCTCTTGATTGTTTTGAAATTCATTAAAAGTTAACCAGTTTGCTGCCAGGATTACCAAATTAAGCTTTTAGCATACAAAGTCTACATTAAAAAAAGAAAAGCCTGAAGAGTAACTTCTTTAAAGAAGTATATTTTCTTTGGGAAACAGGTCTTATGTGTCAAGGTGATAAAATCATTATGTAACAGTCAAATATGATTTCCAAAAATGTTCCACAGAAATAATGCCCCTTATTTTATTTTGGTAAAACCACGTCTGCTATGCATTTTAACATAAAGCAAGATGAACAGCTTGCTCGGGAAAAAGGATTACACCTCAGGAAAACCATCTCCAGCACTGTTTTGAATTATTTATTACTCGTTAATAATCTACTCCGAGCATGAATCTACTATGAATCTACTCCGGGCAGGTTTTGCGTTTTCTTTGAGAGCTAACTCCCAATGCAATATGGCTTGTAAGAGTAAAGCCACCTTCATGGTATAATCCTTGACTAGGGGTTGTAGATTGAAAAAACACTTAAAACATGATCAGTTTCTTGTAATTCATTTGATTTTTAGTAAATCCATGGAGAATAACTATTGTGAAGATTACTAGAATGTTCAAAAACTTTTTTTTTTTTTAATTCCAAAACCAAAAATGGCTTGCTTTCTGAGTATCCATCCAGTCCAGGAATATAATTCAATTAGGGCTCCTTTCCCATCATGGAAACTGGAAGATTTTATATCAGGCGGGTGACTGTGTTCCCTAAAGAAGTCTACTGTGTCTCGTGCTGGCTTCAATGCTTTCAAGCTTTGGTTCTGCCATTGTCACCTGGGAAAATATTTTCACATGCCTATGTGGTTGGAAAGGGCTGTTGTCTTGCCAAAACAATTGTATTTGTGGATGGGATCACCTGAAAATGTTTCAGCAGAATCTTGTGTTCGCCATTCTGTCTAACTCTGGAATGTTCTAGAATCATTAATACTGATAAATACTTCTTTCTGTATCGGGACCACAAAGTGGCAAAATCCCAGGGCGTTATTTCTCAATCTGGTTAGCCAGATGCCTCATGTACTCACCTTCTCATCATGAAATGAGGCACAAGAGCACTAATGATTTGAATCAGGGAGTCATTCCTTGTTCTACAGTTAATCATGGTGATTCTCAAAACAGGAAAAAAATCAAGATGCAACATCATGTTCTGGTGCCCTGTGACATCTCCCAGGTTTCCCCTTACATTGCCCTGTTAATGTTGGATTCCAGCACTCTGGAGGCCGGCAGAGCAGGTGCAAACCATGGTTGTGTGTCCTGTCTGCTTCACAAGGAAGCAGAGATGACAGCCGTGCTCCTGACAGTACCTCCAGCCCAGGAAATGTGCTGGCCGCCCATTAGGAGCCCAAGACATGTTTCCTGAGGGGCGTGAAGTGGAAGAATGAATGGAGTCAGGCTTCCGATCTTTCTTTCCTTAGCTGTAAAATAGGGTAATGATGTCTATTTGCCATAGGTTGTCCTGAGGCTTCAATAGTAGATGTGATGCAGTTAGCCCAGTGAGTGGCACAGACATGAACCCTATAAATGGGAGTTGTTCACCTTCCTGCCAGAAAGCCAGAGCTCTGAGTCACAGAAGCTGTTTCTTATTTCCCATTCTCTTTTTTTTTTTTTTGGCAGTTTTTTTTGCAGTTTTTGGCCGGGGTCGGGCTAGAACCTGTGACCTCAGGCATATGGGGTTGCCGCCCTACTCCTTTGAGCCACAGGCGCCACCCCCCCCATTCTCTTTTGTCTTCTTAGATGGTAAAGTGTTAAATTCTACTGGTATTAAACAAGTAAAGACTCTTATTCAGGGTAAAGCTGCTAAGTCTGCAGACGTGAAAAAGAAAAGGAATATATTAAGAGTTTTTTCATCGACTTTCTACCTACGTCTTTCTGGGATAGCTCAGTAAACCCCCATGTATTCAGAGGGCTCCCCACTAGGAAGCTGGTGACATGCAGGACTTTCTTCTGTATTTCTATTTTCTGAATAAGTAACGAGCAGGTACGTAGAGATTTCCCTGCTTGCCTCCTCCTTTCTGTGAGCTGGTTTGGGGAGAACATTCTTCACCAGCCAGACAAGGGATGAACACAGCTCAGGATCAGTTAACTTCAGAAAAGAATCAGCCTGCCATTCACTCAGGTTCCCCCCTAATTTCCAGATGTGAAAGGCAAGGAGTAGCACAGACCTTCAGTTTCCTGGGAGAAGGCTTTACTCATATTACTTTTTCTCTTTTTCTTTTTACTTCGACTAATGACTCATATTCCAGATGGTTCTTCCCAATCTTGGAATTATCATCATCTACTTTGTAGAGAGCAAAAAAAATTCATGTACAGTACAAGTTATGTAATTTCTTTTCAAGAAACTGAGAAAAATTTAAGACTCAGTAGAGAAGAATTTTTGGCTTTGACATTAGAAGATGTCGACTTTTAGTATTCTATCAGTGGGGTGTGCTGTAACTTATTTACTGTCTAACTCCTTGTGCAGCTTATGAATTTATGTTTTCAAAGAATACTTTTATAATATGGGAAAATACTCTCAAAACAATAAGGTGAAAGTATAAGATACCAACCAGCACAGATAGGATAATTCCAACTTGGTTTCTTGAAAAGGAGGGAAATGTTCCCAGATGTTCATTTTATCATCTGGAGAGTGGGTTGGAGTTTTGTAATTTTTAATTTCTTCATTACAGTCTGTGTGTGTGTGTGTGTGTGTGTGTGTGTGTGTGTGTGTGTGTATCATAGCAACCTCAAACTCTTGGCTCAAGTGATCCTCCTGCCTCAGCCTCTCAAGTAGCTGGGATGAGTGCCTGCCATAACACCTGACTAGTTTTTCTATTTTTAGGAGAGATGGGGTCTCCCTCTTGCTGAGGTTGGTCTGGAACTCCTGAGCTCAAGCAATCCACCTGCCTTGGCCTCCGCCAGTGCTGGGATTATAGGAGTGAACCAATGCACCTGGCCATTCTATATTATTTTAAAGACACTTTTCTTTGGTGTCCCTCATTGGGTGTAGCACTGAGCTGGGACCTAGAATCCTCACTATTAGGGGTCTGGCCCCACCACTGTCACTCAACATTACTTTTCTTTCTTTTGTGAAACATGCCCCCTTCTCACTCCCAGGGACACTTTTAAGACAATCAAGAAAATTCACTAAGTCAGATGTTTCAGAATGTGTGAATTTTCAGGATAAAGGCACAATATGCAGCCAGTGAATTGGAACAGAATACTGATGACTCAGCACTTCTGCTATCTGCTTACCAAGTACCTTTCCCATGGAGATCCCTAAACAGAGCTGCTGTTCTTCTAGGGAACAAAGGACACCCACCACTCACTATTTGTAGGTTTTTCTCATCATCAGGCTTCCACATTCTTTGAATGGCTTTTTGTTCCTTTCATTGAGTCCAAATGGTTAATTTAAATCCTTTCTGTCATCAGTGACACCTAGGGCTCCCTCCCGGTACACAGTGTCATCTTGACAGGTTCAAATGCAGATGCTACCCACCTATGGTGGGAGGAGCTGGGACTTAGAATAGAACTGTTCTTCCAAATGGAAAACAGCTCAGATGGTTAATGTAAATGAGGAATTTTCAATTAGCTGTGAATGAAAATAACTACCTTGCAAATCACTTTCTCTTTTATCTACTTACCAAAATATTTATAAAATGTCTTAACACTGTCATGCCTAACTAAGCCTCCTGGTATTTAGTTTTTCAGTAAGACTCTCTCTTTGCACAAAGGCTGATGCAAAAACCAAGAACTGGCTTTTAGAAAGTGATCTCTTCCTTTCTCTCTCTGTCTCTCTTTCTACTTATACAATCAAAGCAGTGGCAGAGAGAGGACCGAGATTATCACATAGGTTATATTGTAAATTGTGGATAATAAATTCCACTAGATGATATCTGTGCCCCCATATCTGACCTCTTATCTTGAAAAATAAGCACCTGTAAAACCTGATTTTCCAGTAGAAAAAGTCACACTTTCTCTTTTCAAAGTAATTTATCAGTGGAAAATAGGAAGGTCCAGGGAAGCTGGGGACCTGAATTGTTCACATGGGAGGAGTATGTCTGGGGCATTCTGTAGCTCCCCAAGGTCAGAATAGTCAAGAAGACACATCAGGCTTGAGACACACTCATCCCCTCGGAAGGTAATCTCAGTACCATGTGTGAATGGGAAGGGCACCCAAGCATGGAATGTCAAAAAGGGTAATCTAGGACAAGGGTGCTCCTGGTACTCAGGGAATGGTAAATGGCTGTGCAGATACTGCCTGGGACTTTAGGGTTCATGATTTCAAAGGGAGGTCAAAGTGCCTGGGTGACCATGGATAGTGATTACTCCTCTGGGGTCTAGCCTTGCTTAGTAGTCTGGGCCAGATGGGCCAGCCCTGCCAGGGAGACACCAGACCCCACCTGCATCGCCCCTGAAGAGCAGGACAGTTCCATGGTGGGAAGGGGGTGAGTGCCGAGTTTGAGGACTGACAGGTATGCTTTGAGTTTCCAGTACATACAGTGGAGCTGCTCCTGGCTTGTGTGACCCAATGCCCAATAGTGACTGTGGTGAGTGAGCTGGGTACCCCCCAAAGCTGTGTAGCAGCTCTAACCCTTCCATACCTAGGAAAGCAACCTTATTTGGAAACGGGATCCGTACGGATATAGTCAAGTAAATTGAGGTCACGCTGGAGCAGAGTGGGCCCTAAATCCAACTACTGGTGTCTTTAGAAGGTGAGAGATTTGGAGACGAGTGGACACAGCGGGAGAAAGAACCTCATGTGACAATAGAGGCTGAGAGAGGAGTGACGTCACCACAAACGCAGGAATGACGAGGGTTGCTGGCCACGCCCGGAAGAGGTGAGGAAGGACTCTCTCCCAGCACCACCGCCCTGCTGACACCTTAGTCTCAGATTTCCAGACCTCCAGGATTCCAGACAATGTCTCTCTGTTGTTTACAGCCACCCAGTTGGTGGTGCTTTGTGACTGCAGCCCCTAGGAAGCTGCTACAGTGACTTCAACAGAGCTTCTAGATGCCTGTTCTTTTGCGAACCAAAGATTGCACCATTGTGACTAGAAGAGGTTAGAGAACTAAGCAATTCTGCGTTTCTTGTGTGTGTGTGTGTGTGTGTGTGTGTTAAATTTGGGTCGATTCCTCTAGGGTGAGTGATGAGCAATGCCTGGTGGAAGTGCAGTCCAGATAACGCTGGGCAGAGGTGACTGCAGGAAAACAGAGTGCCCTGAGCTGGGAGCCAGCAGGTAGGCAGGTGAGGCCACTCACTCGGTGGGCAGGGACATTAGCGCCAGGGGTGCTATGCAGACATTTTGGGAGCCCAGGGGAGCAGGGCCAGGAAAACTCAACATCATTGGTGTGGGGGCCTTCAGAGGGTTGGGATGGGGTGCATGTGTGGTGCTAAGGGCAGTCCCCAGCCCCAGGAAGAGTCAGTGAGGGAGACCCTCCCCCAGAACAAGCAGAGATCGCAGAGGAGTGACAGTAAGAAGCAGCAAGAAGGGAGGAGCTCCAGGACAAAAGGCAGCAGGGTCATGGTCTCCCCAACGCCCTAAGCCCCACCGCGAGCCACCACTGTGGACAGGGCAGACTGAAGAACCCTGGAGACCGTCCCTCCTGGGGAGCAGCAGCACAGCCCCCCTTTCTCTTTGCTTCTGCTTTGCCTCACCTTCTCTTATCTCTCCCCACTGCATTCTTACACATTCATCGAGCTAAAATCAGAGCTTATCTGTGCAGAATCCCAAGACAGACCCGCTGCTGGGAACAGCGTGGAAATGAGTGTCAAGGAGACGTCAGGGTAGACTCATGTTCTCTGGAGCCCCCCACCTGGTTTTCTCTGTCTCATGGAGCAATCGTTTGCACACGTGCAGTCCCTTCCCCGCCTTGTCAGCACCAAGCCCGGCAGAGGTTGCTCCCCCACAAGGACGGCATACCTTCTGAAGAAATGCACCCAGATCAGAACGGTATATGAGTCTGTCCTAGTCTGGTTCTAGAAAAGAAATGTCACAATAAATAGGTGGGTGGGACCTGTCCCCACAATTGCAGAAACAACCCAAATAGCAGCAAAATCGGGGGGGGGGGGGGGGTAACCTTCGCTTCATCATTATAGACTTTTTCCTTTACACAGTTTAATATCTACTTCTCAGGGGGGAAAAAAACTCTAAAAAGGAAAAATACAAAAAAGGCAAATACAGCAGCCCCTCCACAGCTGCCCACCTCCCCCCACAGCAGGCCTAGTTCCTCATGGTGACCTCCGTGTGTTGACCAGTGTGTGACAGTTCCTTGGGTGGTCACCCTACAGAGGTTCCACTGTATGTACATATCTTCAGTTTGTTACAAAACAATCAGTCACCATTTAGTAATCACCTGGGAAAGGGAAAACTTGGCGGAGGTGAAGTCAGCAGCGTGACCCTGGCAGCAGCCCCTGATTTGTTTTGCTGATTCATTTCCCTTTTCCTTGCCCATATTTAAGATTTCTCTAATAAAACTTCATGTGTGGCCAGGCATGGTGGCTGACACCTGTAATCACAACACTCTGGGAGGCTGAGCCAGGCTGACACCTGTAATCACAACACTCTGGGAGGCTGAGCCAGGCTGAGCCAGGAGGATCCCTTGAGACCAGCCCAAGCAAGAGTGAGACCCTGTCCCTACTAAAAATAGAAAAACTAGCAGGCATCATGGCAGACACCTGAAGTCCCAGCTACTCAGGAGGCTGAGGGAGGAGGATGGCTTGAGCCCAGGAGTTTGAGGTTACTGTGAGCTGTGGAAGTCAGGGTACTCTACCAGGGCAACAAAGTGAGACTCTGTCTCATATAAGAAACACACAGGGCGGCACCTGTGGCTCAAAGGAGTAGGGTGCTGGCCCCATACACCGGAAGTGGTGGGTTCAAATCCAGCCCCAACCAAAAAAAAAAAAAAAACAACCACACACACAAACAAAAAAAGCCGTCCTGGGTGAACACGTGTCAGCATTCTAATGGAATGGAAACAAACTGAACATGAAAGACCCCAGGGCTAACTCTCCGTGTGGCCGCCTTTGCCACGTCCTCTTTGCTTTTCTAGTTCTGTCCAAGTCTGCACAGATAAGAGGGAGGCGTGTTTGTTTCCTCTCTCCCCAAACTAGGGGTACCCCGCACCTCCCTCCCCTGTGCAAGGAAGTGCCCCAGTGTGCCCTGCAACTTTGACTGTTACACCAGCTCTCGAGGCTCCCTACTTTCTCTCCCGCTCACATTTCTGTCACCAGACTCTTCGCAAGAGTTGGAATCCTTCTCAGGGACTGTCCTCTACAGCATAGAGGGCTGCAGTGGCTCACCTGACCTCGTAAAGCTCTGGAATGTTCTCACAGGAGTTGAGCACAGTCTCTCCTGTCTCAGGTAAATTAAGAGAGACTTTAAACAGATTGCGTTTTCAAAATATGAGATTGATTTGACCCCTCTGGACAGGAATTTGAGACCAGGTAGGAAATGAGGGTCATAGGAGGTGAGGAGTTGCTGGGGAAGGGGGGGCTGGTGGGAACTCATCAGGGTCCTCCCTGCGCCTCACGAGGCAGCTGCCTAATCAGCCCAGTTGAAGGGATGGCCCTGGTTTTATGGTGACAACAAACAATGCATGTTTCTGCAGGGAGACCTATATATGCACAATTCTGGTATCCTTAAGAGATTTGATTCAAATGAATCATGGTAAACTATTTTTTTCATTTTTTTCCCTCCTGGCAGAATCAGAATACCATTTGCAGTTACCTGAAAACTTGGAAAAGAAGCTTTCCCCCCAAAATCAAACTATTTTAATAAGAAAAAAAAAAAGAGAGAGAAAAAGAAAAAGGGCAAACTGTGTGTACACTCTCACACATACACACACACATGCAATCCCCGTATCCCTTCTAGTGTTCATTCTGTTTAAACTATCTGTTTATAAATAAGACCTGATGATAATCTCACTAAATATGTGTCTGCTTCTATGTCACGCTTTTGTTAAATTGACATCCCTAGACCATAACCTTAAAATATGGGATTGTATGTGTGTGTGTATGAGAGAGAGAGAGAGAATGTGTGATTTTGTCCCTATGATGGATCAAAATCAATGGCTCCCCTACAGCAAACTAAAATTTTGTAATGTGCCTTCAAGAAGTTCAGCTTAACAGTTACAATGAAGAAATGCCTAGGAAAATGTTTAGAATTTCATTTTTAAGACAATCCAAGCATTGCTGAGTTCCCAGCCACACAATTATAGTATTTATGGTAGGTAACACGTAGCATCATTACTATACGGCAGTCTTTTCCAAGTTCCATCAGCTCAGATTACCCTCCCAGTAACACACAAGGTGGGCTCTGTGATGGTGGCACCATGGACAGGTGCCAATCACCCAGGTCTCAAGAGCAGGTGGGGTGTCCCAGAGGGGGGAGGGGTATCGCACAGGCAGCCTGGCTCAGGCACTCCCAGCTGCTGCCACCGTACAGGGGACCTGTTGTAATGCCTCGTCATTGTTCCTTGAGTGTTTGGACACTGTCAGTGAAGAAGCAACTTCAATACACCTTATAGGTTTGTCATCCTCAAAAATGACTGACCTTTTTGGATACTCTGGGAAGCAGGCTGTGGGCAGCAGGGCCCTCACAGCTGGGAAATGATCTAGGAGCGACCTCCAACCACTTCTCTTTAACAACATCTTTCCATCTGCCAGAAGTTGCAAAGCCTATGCATACTTCCTTGTTATCAGCCAGCACACAGTTTTTCCTCTTTAAGGTTGATCTCTACCCCATGTGTTAAGATTTACGTGACCTTGTCAAGACACTGTATAAGTAAAGCTGTTTCCATGGTTCAGGTGCTGCCTGCAGCCATCAGCTGCCTCAGTCCTCCCAATGCCATCCTATCTCTTATCTCCTGTCTTGCTTTGTCTCTCTCTGTCTTTCTTGGGCTTTATTTATTTCCCACCATTTCCACCCAGGTCAACTCTCCCTTCTCGAGGAGAGTCACAAGAGGTCCCGCTCTCATGCCGGGTCTCAAGAAATAACACCATAGTTAGTGCAAGCCTGGGCTTATAATAAAGTAAAAGAGAAAAAAAAAAGTATGTTTTGCACCCCAGGCAATCATAGGATTGACACAATTGACAAGTTGATGTTCTCATTTAAAAGCCTTGCCCAGGGGACAATTAAGGTAAGAAGTTGGATGGTGAGAGATTTGGGGATTCTGGAGGTTCCCGGGAAGACCTTCAGACCCAAGAGAAGGGGAGAAGGGAGGTGAATTTGAAGCAAAGTTTGGAGCCAATGGCAGCTCACGACCACAGCATTAGTTTCTGTTATGACACTTGTAACACTCTAAAAAGGAGGCTCTGACACAACACCTTTCCCACGTGAAGCCTGTGCTTGCTTAGTTACTGGCACAAGCCCGTCACTTTACCAGAATTATCTCTGGGGTCTTCCTTAGCACAGGGCCACTCTGATACCACTCACTTGATGACACCAGGCCACACTGAGCTGGTGCTGGAGGCTCATTCCCTCCTGTTTGCCACTTGCCCCACAATTGCCCCAGAACAAAGACAGAGCATGTCCCATCCAGAGTGACAGGGAACATCAGAAACTGATTTTCCACATTCAGGTGACTTGAGGGGTCTGCGCCGTGGCACCAGCAGTACCACTCTTCCTGGCCTAATTGATCCCTCTGCCCCAGGCTGACACTCCAGGTTAGCACACCAGGTTCTGGGTAGGTTGCTCTTAGCCACGTCTGTTAATCTTGGCATCTAACCTCCTTTACTAGGTAAGAATAGTAATCAAGGTGAGAACTGGCAACATCGATTGGCATTGAGATTGCCCGGTTTCTCCCTTTTCAGCAATTATTTAAGTGCTTTAAAGGCACAGTTTCCTTCATTGTTGGGAGAGGTTGATTTTCCAGTGATTGCTTTGTCTTGGCATTCATACTTAGAATTTCCACTGCTTTCAAGTTTAAGGTTTGGGGGAGTGAAGAGGTTTGGTGCTGAAAGAGCAGCAGCTGTACCCCCCGACTGAGGGGGGTTGAGGGGAGATGGCTGGAGCCAAGGGGACAGTTGTCAACCGCTGGTGGTCTCCTCTTTCCTCAATCAGTGTCTAAAGCTTTTCTGCTCCTGAACTGAACCTTTACCTTCCCTGGATTGGCTGTACTGTTTTAGGGAGATGTGTACCAACAATACAGGGGTAATTCAAATAAATTCGATATTTATTTTTATGAGTTGAGACTGGAGAGAGGAAGTGAATTCTATTCTAAAAAATAAAACCAGAAACATTGTCCTGTTGAAAACTAGGTAATCCCAAACACCCCTGAGTACTTAAGGTCCTGACTCTGAAGCATGGCAGGGAGGTGACTCGGGGTACAGGTGTCACCCTGGCCATGGAGGAGATGGACGCCTCTATGAGGATTTCCACTGCACACGTGTTGGGGGGCAGGTGGAGGACTTGAAGAGCACCCCCATAGATAAAGCAAAATCCTCTCCAAATCAGATTCTGACAAACTACCTAGAGTTCTTGTTGAGTTTTGAGGTAAAATGGGGAAAAATTGACCGAGCACAGCTCACACCTGTAATCCCAGCACTCTGGGAGGCCCAGGCAGGAGGATCCCTTAAGCTCAGGAGTTTGAGACCAGCCTGAGCAAGAGCGAAACCCTATCTCTACTAAAAATAGAAAAACTAGCCCGATGTGATGGCAGGTGCCTGTAGTCCCAGCTACTCAGGAGGCTGAGGCAAGAGGAACACTTGAGCTCAGGATTTTGAGGTTACTATGGCTGTAACACCATGGCATTCTACCTAGGGTGACAGAGAAAGACTATGTCTCAAAAATATATATAAATAAATAAATGGGGAAAAGTTTTAATAGTCTGGAGAAGTTTCCTGTCAAGAAACACACCTTTGTACTCTCTACTCGGTCTCCAGAAACACACTCTGAGGACTCCAAACATGACACTCCAAGAGCACAGAGGCTGGCTACTTTGAGAACAAGTTCACTAGTTTCTTCACAATTTCAGAGAAACTGCTTTATGAAAATAACACTCCATGTGATGGAAAATATTTGTGATTTCCCTGGCTGTTGCTGCTTCTTGTCCAACATTGGCCTGTTCTTCTACCTGGGTGGAGACAGCCCGTTTTGGGGTCTTTTTTAGTGGACATCAGTGCTTTGCTGACCCTAAAGAACACGCCCTCCACACTGAAAGCAATTTCTGTGTAAATGATCGTGCCATTCACCTCCCAGGGTCATTCGAATATTTTCTGAGAAATTGGCTGCTTTGAGTTCTTTCTCAGAATAACATGTGTTTCATTTTTGGGCAGGAGAGATAACAGGCAACACATTCCATTGAAGTTAAATTAGTTCATTTGACTAATTCCTGTCAGAAGAGAAGTGATGGGATTCCTGAAGCCAAGTCCTAGCCAAGGGCTTTGCCTTCTTCCCTCACAGAGGAAGCAAAACATGCTGGGTGGTTTTTAAGACTGAGCAAGTTTAGAAATATTTCTTAAACTTTCTGCTTTGCCAAGTGTTTCATTAAAAAAAAAAAAAAAAAAAATTTTTCTTTCTGCTTCATGCCAAAAAATGTCACCTCCTTAATATTTTTTTTCCCCATATCTGGCCACATGCTCAGGATTTCTTCTTTTCTAAGAATAAATAATTTTTCTGGGTTATAAAAATGCCACTGTGCTTGATCAGATTAAACATATCTTTATATAGAAAAAGTATTTGAAACATTCCCCCCGTGGATCTCGGGAAGGATTCTTACTATGATTTTGTTGAATTAATTCTGATTCAATATTCTTTTCGTGACTCCCGCAGAGTTCAGTTTTGTTCTATGGTACTTTATGGTTCTACTTTTCCCCCCACTATCCTTAGACTATTCCCTTTTACTAGAAAACATTAAATAAGAATTAATTTCTGTCTTTCACCAGAACAATACTTTGGAAGCAGTACCAATGCAAAGGAACCCTCTGAGCTCCATGCTCTGTTTGCATAGTCCAGAGAGTCAGCTGCCAGGGTTTCAGGAACTCCAGCATTAAAAAAGTGTGACCTTGCAAATTAGCTGTCAAATTTCATAGAAAGTGAAACTTGTTTGCATTCCCAGTGTCCTCCTGATCATGCTACCAGCTAAAAGCACGGGGGCTTGCGGGATCACCAAAAAAGTGGCAATTTGAATGGGTTGGCTTGGTATTTTCTCTTTTTACCAGCTAAAGTCAAAACTTCACAAAGTCAAAATGCTGAATAGTCTTAAATAAATATAGGGCAAAACAACAACAACAACGATAAAAAAAAACATGCTTGAAGAAACAGTCATGCCTGTAACACCTAAAATGTGATAAATATTCCCAGAGAAAAACTTCATGCCATTAACTCCTAGGAAAGTACTAACACACTACAGATTGCAAGCTTAACATTGGGCAACTTAAAATATGGCCATGTTTTACTGATATTTAATCATTGAAGAACCTACTATAAGCAAAAAGCACTCTTAAGTTGCTCTATAATGTTGTCCCTAGTTAACAGATTAGGGGGCCATCTTATCCTTTATAAATGGTTCCCTCTCAGCTTCCTGGCTTGCAAATCTTGACTCTTTTTAAAATCTAAAAATGCCAGCTTATTATATTTGGAGTCACCTCCTGATGAGGACATGAAGAATATCAGAAAGAGCACATGGCACTTTGAGTCTGAAATGCCACCAAGTTGCTTCAGTATATACCAAAATTCTCTTAAAGGTTAACACTGTACTGAGAAAGAAGACGGCAGCAAATTACTCTGCCTGTGCTCACCCACTGCCCTCCTGCCACACCAATCACACCACATAAAATTCCCCTCCCTCCCCGTCTTCTGAGCGCACAGCCCTCTCCCCTGCTGCTGCAGGGGAAATCTGAAAACATCAAGCATCTCAAAACACTTACGTGTTGCTGAGCCGGATCTCCCATGGTAAAATGATAGAACCCCACGCAGAGAGCTTGCTCCCTAGGAGGGGCAAATCAGCCAGGTGAGGCGCCCAGGCCAGAAATAATACCCTTCATTTGCTGCCATTGGTTTAGTATCAGAGCTATAAAAAATAGATGATGGAAAACCTGAGCGCTTGACAGAAATGCAAGTCTGCTTGTGTGCGGCTTGTACAGGAAAGCAGTGGGGAGAAGTGGTGGTCTTGTCGTTACATCAAACTTGGGCTTCACACCCTCTGACAAGCAGAAGCATGTGCTCAGTGGACACGGGTTGTCAGGATGCTCCTTGCTGTGGGCACAGGCAGAGGGGCTGGGAACCAAACACATGAACTCTGGTTAGAATTCAACTGGCACAGACGTGTGAGCCTGTGGGGGTGGGCAGGCCAAGTTATTCATGGTGATTTGGGGTTTTCCTCCTTGCTTTTGCAAAAAGGTAATTTCCAACTCAAGAAATGCTCCGTGGCCCTGGTAAGGAAAGCTGAAAGTCAGTGAAATAAAGGTTTGAAGGTCATCTAGTGCATGTCATAGCACAGAGTATTGTGGGAGCCCAAATTGCAGACACGGCAGCTCAGACCAGCACTAGCTGCACGTGCCCATCCTCTGGTGCAGACACGGAGCCTGAAAATGCATCCAGGAAGTCTAACTAAAAATTGCAAAATTGGGACCTGCAGTCAGTGCCTTGCCTGAGTGTGACACTATAAATACAAGTAGGAGTAACATGACATAAGATGGTAAAGAGAAGCATCATTAGAAACCTTGAACGTCACGTAAGAAAGAGCAGGCTCATCAGGAAGGGGGAAGGCAGAGCACGACAGAGAGACGTGTGTGAAACATTCTCTGCCTCCCCAGTCCTTGCTCACTAACGGGGAGTTCCCCTTTAGACCAGGGGCTCAGAAGAGAGTCAGAATGGAGTCTCCTAGATGGCTCCTCACCAGCTCCCTGCTGACTTTAGGGAAGCAGTGAGGGCTAAAGTCAAGGGCGACCAGCTCTCTTTGTGATGCAGTGGGGAGTGGACACAGTTCCACTGCAGCTGGAGGACAGGCGGGAATGGAGAAGGGAGGAGCCATCTACAGAGGTGCCTGAGAGGCCCTCTCCTTCAGGGAGTGGATGCGGGAGTGGGAGCAATGCCACCCCGAGCACGGCCAGTGACAACACGTGCCAGACCACCCAGAAGTCCCCCTGGAACACAGGGGCTTAGGGACTGCCCTCATTCTTGGTTTCCACAATTTTTAGATATCTTGAAAAATATCTGGTTTATTCCATTGAGGGTTAATCAATCATGTTTCAGGTTGTGCTCTGGTAGAACAGAGGACCCAGGGACGGCAGGCTCCATCTGCTTCACAGCATACCTGCCTCGGACACCTCTGCACCCAAGACCCAAGAGAGTGATTTGAGCACAGTGACGTACTAACGACTTGCTTAGACTGCAAGGAACCACGCTGGGTTTGATAGCCATATTTCATAGACCACTTGGCTTAATACTTGGGAAAAATTAAAGTATTCTTTTCATAGGTAAAAAACAAAGTAGTCATAAGCAAATAGCATTCCTCTTTTAGGTTTTCTTCAGATGATTGATTCCATTTTTAAGCACATTCTCCCCCCACCCCCTACCCCAAATCCACTTTGAAGACATAGCTTGGGCTGCTTCAAGATGAAAGCCTGTTTCATGGATCCCTGGAGTTACTATCTCTTGGCCATGATCTTTGCTGCCATTTTGGCCTACCCAAAGAGTGGGGCAACTCAGCCATCACAGATATGCCTTCCCAGTCATCTTCTGGCCCTCTCCACTCATCAGCAAAACTCGAACTCTGTCTACTTATACTTGTGAACTATGGAAAAGGAAGCAGAGGAAGAAATAATGGAAGGAATAACTAAATGACAGACGTATGCTTCTGGGGGGGGGGGGGGAGGGAGAAACAGCAAGCAGCTTTTCACCAGATGGCCTTTAGGTAAGATTTACAGAACAGAAAGTTTCCTCTGCACTTAAGTGGCTCAAAGAGTCATAGAAAGATGATTTCCCAATGACATAACTCAAACACAATTAATTGTGTCTGAAAGTTCTCCCCCAACATCATAATTCTTAGAAGAGGAACTGGGGAAGAATGTAGGAGAATTCCAAGCTAACAATGGCAGTAAGGGGCCAGAAGGGTGTTTGTAAGTATGGCTCATAGGCCAGCCATGGTGGCTGATGCCTGTAATCCCAGCACTCTGGGAGACCAAGGCGGGTGGACTGTCTGAGCTCAGGACTGTCTGAGCAAGAGCAAGACTCCCTCACTACCAAAAATAGAAAAACTAGCCAGGCGCGGTGGTAGGCACCTGTAGTCCCTGTTATTTGGGAGGTGAGGGAGGAGGATTGCTTGAACTCAGGAGTCTGAAGTTGCTGTGAGGTAGGCTGACACCACGGCACTCTACAGAGGGTGACAAAGTGAGACTCTGTCTAAATAAGTAAGTAAATAGTATGGCTCGGCTTGCTATGGCTGTGGCTTGCTTTTCTAAATGCACACAGTTCCAGAACTTCTCATAAAACTGGTCCTGGATAAAGCCATGGGAACAGCAGGCACATTGTCATTAGCTAATCACTGGAGGTGGTGCCCACGGAGGATGCTGAGTGACCCAGCCTTCCAAGAATACAGAGGCTGCCCTTAGGCAGCCCTGGACAGAGGCGTGGGAGCAGCCAGCGAAAGTTGCTACAGCAAGAGCAAATGGGGACTAAGATTGTCACAAACTCAGTAGTCTGATGATATCCTGACGCTATTGCCAAGAGCAGCTCCCAGGAATCGCCCCTGCTTTGAGCCGCATCTGAGAACAGCAGAGACTGTCAGAGAAGATTTAATGACTTTGACCTTTCTGCCTTCCTGATGTCCCCATTGAGAGTCAGCCTGGAGGGAGAAGGCTTAATAATTTTGTATTAAGCAACAAAAAGAAAGAAAAGAAAATCTTTTTATGTGAAATTGGAAATCAATTAGTCACACTGAGCCAAAAATACACCTTCTGGCTCAGAATTCCAGATGTTCCAAAATTCCAAAGCTGTGTAACCTGGAGGTACATGGACTTTTAGACCAGCAGTATCTTACAGAGAGAAGAAACAGTAAAGGTACGTGAGTCCAATGCACACACAGATGTACAAGGAAATAATCTTGGTTATGCTAATGGGGAAAAGTAGGGTGGGCCGGTGAGGACTGGTTTGTCAGGAATTTGCAGGTGGAAGTTTTAGTTGTCCATTTAGACAAAACAAGTATAGAAACAGACCCCAGAGCTCTCAACACAACCAAAAAGAAAGTGTACCTACTAAGTGTACACCCATTAAGCTTTTTATAAACAAGAAATTAGAAATTATTCTTTGGTGGCTCGGCGCCTGAAGCTCAAGTGGCTAAGGCATCAGCCACATATACCAGAGTTGGCGGGTTCGAATCCAGCCCGGGCCTGCCAAACAACAATAACAACACCAACCATAAAATGGCTGGGCGTTGTGGTGGGGGCCTGTGGTCCCAGCTACTTGGGAGGCTGGGGCAAGAGAATCACTTGAGCCCAGGAGTGGGAGGTTGCTGTGGGCTGTGACGCCATGGCACTCTACCCAGGGCGACAGCTTCAGGGTCTGTCTCGAATAAAAAAAGAAGTTATTCTTTGGGGATCATTGCCTGCTTGCTGCCCCAACTGGGTGCTGTGGCTTTATTTTCCATCTACAAACACCGGTTGGGGTGGTTGCTGAGTGGATTCACTGGGTAAATGATTAACTGTTCAAATGTGAACCCCCATATGGACATGTGCAAACACCACCCTCTGAGGTCATCTGCACCATGTTGCAGGTGCCAGAGTTTCAAAAGCCCAGGTTAGAATTCCAGCTCTGCTACTCACTAGAAAATGTGACTCAGAGAAAGTCTTTTAAAAACTCTTTTGATGCTTTCCCCTATGTGTTAAAAAAAAAAAAATGGCAAGATGTCATTTTTCAGTGTCAACTATATGTCTATTAATTATGGATAAATTATAAAATTCTATTTAAATTTAAACCGTCTAACTGTGGACCTAAATTTGCTCATAATCCCAACAGCACTGTCTCTTTCCTCCCCTGGAAAACATCAAGAACTCAGCAAACATCTGCATCCAGAATCCACACTCCTCCATTCAGACATTTGAAAAGACTCTGGCAGATTCAGTAGCATCATCAAAATTTTTTTTTAAAGCATCATATTGCACAACAGCCAAGATAATCAGCATGCTCAGTTTGAGTGTCCCCAGGATATGTCCCACAGATGGTTCTAGGGTGGGTCAATCGCAGCTGTGCATCTGGTCTTTATTGAAGTTCACTGGTAAGATCGGTATATTCTTTACAGAGTTATTTGGTACTATATTGAAGATAGATGAACTAATTCCAAAGTAATAAATGCACAAATAAATGCACCGCTTTCAAGCAGATTTACTAATGAGTCGCTAGTTTGAGCATAAAACGTTCCCTCTTGGTGTGGTGAGTAATGCTTGTGTGTGATGGACAATCTGAATGAGAAAATAGCTTTCGTGTAGATGTTTTAAACTTGGGGGTAAACTGCAAGCCACTTAGGAGCATTTATTCTTTCTCCCTTTTCCCCCCTTCTGCTATCATTTCTCTCTTTTTCTCCTTGACCTTGGATGGGTGCTGGAATTCAAATCACATGAGAGAACAGTAATCGGATTTCCATAATACACGTAAGAGAGACTCTTCAAGGAAGGCAAACATTTTACAACATAGTTTCTATCTCGAGAAGTTTATAACCTTGTTTAGGGAGACAAAACATAGCACGTGAAAAGTTCACAGTACAGGATTTAAGCGCGGCTCAAACAAACGATAGGGGAATTGCTCCGTAACATGGCCACTTGCGTTACTTGCTAAAGGAATGCTATTCGTTCTAACTAATGTAATTTTGGAACAGAGTCCAGGACTTTATAGTTAGGATTTGAGGATAGGGGCCAAAGGAACTATTCTAAGAGAAGGTGGCTGGCTAAGTCAGTTTGGCTATAAGAGCTAGGACTAAGGATCAGGAGATGAGGAAGCTCCGTGCAGTAGATCACGCTTATAATCCCAGCACTCTGGTGGCGGAGAAGGGTGGATCCCTTAAGCTCAGGAGTTCAAGAACCAGCCTGAGGAAGAGTGAGACCCCATCTCTACTGAAAACAGAAAAATTAGTGGGGTATGGTGGTGGTGGGCACCTGCAGTCTCAGCTACTTGGGAGGCTGAGGCAAGAGGATTGCTTGAGCCCAGGAGTTTGAGATTGCTGTGAGCTGTGATGCCACCACAACACTCTACCCAGGGCGACAATGTCTCAAAATTAAAAAAAAAAAAAAAAGCAAAGAGAGAGAGATGAGGAAGACTGATGACAAAATGAAATGAGACAGGCCTGAGGAGAAACAAGAGGAACGGAAGTTTGGGAATCTTCTTAGACATTTTGCTAAACTAGGTAGCAAAAGGGCAAAAAACTGGTGTGGAGCTTTCTCTGACTAAGCTCAACAAGGGTAGATGGAGGACTGTTTATAGCATTAACTACAAATACAGGGGAAGAAGCTGGTCCTCAGAAGATGGTTAAGCCACTCTGAAGGAAGGAGATCAATGCTGACAACAGCAGACAGCGTGTGCGTGCGCTCACACACACATAAACAAAGATGTTGGGAGGAGAGGCAATACAGACAGAAAGGAGGTCAAGGGGTGATGGGCAGGAACAATTAGGAGAAAAACCCCAACACTGGACAAGGGTGTTTGCTAGAGTCAAAACCACCTTTCCACTGGGGCAAAATTTGGGAATGTTCATTATCTAAGACAGTGGTGCTCAACCATGGTGATTCCACTCCTCAGGGAACATTTGACAAGCTGGACACAGTTTTGGTTATCACACTAGGGGTGGGAGTGAGGGGTGCTGGATGGCATCTTGCCGGTAGAGGAAAGGTACCCTGCTAATAGTGTGCAACAGTGCAACAGGATGGCTCCCAGCACAACCACAGGCTCTACACGCTAACGGTGCCAAGGCTGGGAGACTAAATTCCAAGGATCCCAGGCAAAACAGAAGAACCTTCAACATGAACTACATTATTTAGTGATTGTATGGCTGAGCAACGTTGACATTGTGCCTTTATCAGAAATGAATTTAAGCAAGGTTTACTGTTGCCGTTAAGAGTTTTTAAACATATACCTATACCACAGCAGACTTTTAAAAGACTATATTCAGCTTCATCACCCTGTTTTAATAAACTGAAAATACTTCCATTAAAATCGTGCCAATGGTGAGCAATGATAGGCTGAGCACAGTCCTTTTAGAAAGAATTCGGATACAATGAGTGGTAATTACCTTAGAGAGAAAAGATGGAAAGATGCAACTACTTAATTAAACCCAGCGACTGGTCTCATTTTATATTTATCTTTCCAAACTGCTAATGAATCCTGACTCATGTAGTCATAGGGAAATATATACCCTGAAGAATCTGTATCCCTTTCGAGGTCCTTAATGGATGTTTAGCACACATGGAAATATGATGGGTCTGTTATTCATAATGTTTGAGCTTTAAATTGACATTCATATGCCACATTTAGAGTACAAAGGGAAACGCCCGCCAAACATATAAAGCAGCTACTGAGATGAAAGACATTCCACAGGGGGAGACAGATCTCAGAGCGGGTAACATGGCCGTGAGTACTTCACGGGTTGCTACAGCACATTAGCTACAAACAATTTCCATCCTAGGAAGTGCACTTAGCACAGCTACTGGTGCATAATAAATGTTTGATACTAATTAGACCTAATGAACAAATTTTAATTCTGTATTCACCACACTTTTGTAGGATAGCAACTCACAAATACAATTTTTAAGAAAAAGTTTCGGTGAAGAGTATCTCAAACTATGGTCACTTTGACACTGCTGTGAACAGGTGTCGTTTCCGTAAGTCATTAAATAATGATGAAGAATTGTCTGCAAGTCTCTCTCAAAAGACAGATGTGATTTGGAAAAAAAAAAAAAAAAAAATACCAGGAGAATTATAAATTGCATAAGGATTCAATGAAAAGTACTTTGTAATAAGAAATGTTAACCTCCTTGTTTAACTTATTTTAATTTACTGAGAAGTTCAAGGTAAAATCCGCCTTCTAAAAATATAATCTGGCAAATCTTAATGGGGCTGCTGATTTGGAATTTGGTAAATAGGTTCAAGTCTATTTTTAGGGATTATTTATTAAAAAGCTCCTCTCAGATTCAGGGAAAAAAGGATAACAATTTTGTTATTTTGGGATGTTAAAAAATAAATGTCCGTGTATTCTTTAGTTCCAATAGAATAACTCCTATCCTCTTTGTATGCAGATATAGTGAAGTGGACACATATGTAAGTTAAATGCTTTTGAATGTAATAGAAAAGTTAAATTCTCTGGTGTTTTTTCCTAATCTTTTAAAGTCATAGCACCATCAGATGTGAATTTCTAACCTATCTTTGAAAAAAACTTTACCCTTGAGAAATCTATCTTCATATACATGTCCATTAAGACACAGTGTTACTTACTGAGTAAGGCTGGCCAACCACTGTAATGCACCACCTCCAAATCTGAGAGGCTTAATTCTAGAAAGGAAATGTCCAGCACAGGTGGGTGTGCATGTGGGGTCTGCTCCAGAAATGAGGCATCTCTCCCGCGTGCTGTGGGGTCTCAGAGTCCTTCACACCTCTGAGTCTGGCTGGAAATGGAGAGGAAAGAGAGACCTGCAGGGGAGAGGGACATGGAGGGCGATGTGCAGGCTTTCGGAGACAGATGTGGAAGGGGAACAAGTCCCTGCTACTGGCCAAAAATCGGTCACGTGGTTCCTCCTCACTGCAGAGGAAGGAGGCTGGGGATGCAACTAACTGTGTGCCCAGGAGGAAAGGATATAGAGTTTGTCAAAATGCACAGAGTTGATAAACTGGCAGAAAAAAATCCCTGTGAGCATCATTGTATACTTGAGTGATGTCTCATCAATGAGTTCTCCTCCCTTGGCAGAAGGCTGATTTGAAATACAGCTTTGGACAAGGCCAGCATTCGGCTGTGTGGAGATGATGAGCACGTGTCCTAGCAGGCTGACACGAAAGGCCATCCAACAGTAGCTGCCCCCATATACCCCCCAGTCTTCCAAGCAGTCCCACCCCCCGTTCCACTGTGTCATCCACACCCTTGCTTCCCATTGCAGACACGACCGCTTTACAAGGAAGATGTTTAGTGTCACCTGCACCTTCATCTTAACCCAGGAAAGGTCACTGTCACTTGGAATGAGACCCTAGACCTCGCTATCCTCAGACTACATCGGAATTATGTAGTCCCTTCCTTTAAACGACATGGAAGAAACTGTCACAAGAAAATAAGAGGGACCGGAAGCTTACACGGACAGGAGGAGTTTGACAAAGAAGACAGATTTCTACTCATAAAATACACACCTTGAAATTTGGTATAACGATCAGATCCCGAGTAAAGCCAGCTGCATTTTTACTAGCAGGTAGGAGGTGGCACAGTGAAAATTGTCACAGGGCTTGGAAGCAGCCCCAAGTCTTGAAAACCCGGATTTGACGATTGATCAGGGGCCAGACCACACATTAACTCAGCTTGCAAGGGCTAAAGGTCACACATGGACTCTTTCCCACTATTTACAACTAGAAGAATAATCACATTCACTCTTTCAAGACCTTTCCTTTTAATTATGCAGTAGAACCTCTGTAAGGTGACCACCCGAGGGACTGCAAGCAACTGGTGAACACACAGAGGTGGTCACCATAAGTAACCAGGCCTGTTATACTGAGATGTACATGTGGTGCATATCCAGTCTATGAAAATTAGGTCAGGCTCGGTGCCCGTAGACAGTGGTTATGGTACCAGCCACATACACCAAGGCTGGCGGGTTCGAACCCGACCCAGGCCAGCTAAACAACAATGACAACTGTAATAAAAAAATAAAATAAAATAAAATAGCCGGGGGTTGTGGCAGACACCTGTAGTCCCAACTACTTGGGAGGCTGAAGCAAGAGAATTGCTTAAGTCCAAGAGTTTGAGGTTGCTATGAGCTGTGATGCCACAGCACTCTACTGAGGGCGACAGTGTGAGATTGTCTCAAAAAAAAAAAAAAAAAAGAAAAGAAAAGAAAAATGAAAATTAGGTCAACTTCAGGAGGCAGGCAGTGTAGGGAGGTGGTTAACTGTGTATAAGAAAAGAAATACCTTCCCATACTACATATCTCACTTGGCATATAATCTTCTAATATGAGCTCATCTCATTTATCTTAATTTCATACCTACTTATTGTTATTAGAAGAAGAAATTTAACTTCGAATGCCAGAAAATAGATTCAAAGAAAACATTAGTTAAGATGCAAAAACAAAAAACAAACAAACCCCTCCCCCCCACACAAAAAAAAAATTCCCAAATCTTTACAAATTTATAGGCTTATAGAAACCGTACAATTGGGGCAACTTAATTTGAAGCCAATGAAGACATCCAAGCATTTTAATAGTGTACAAATGGTCTGGACGTGTAGTTGGCCACACCAATGTTAGATCGGCTGAATTCCTCAGGTACACCCTTTTGGAGATAGAATATCAAATAGAAGATATTCAACAACAGCTCTTCTCTGTCCAGATTGTGATGCTATTTCCTTTGTCATTACAAGTCATTATTCATATTAGAACATGTAGCTATGTACAATTTAAAGATTACTTAAATCAGATGAAAATTCTCTTCCCTGATGACCTCTCTCCACTTGCTGTCCATGTCAGCTGGATTTTAAGTTACATTTTCTGAAAACTTAGGCAGTCCATTGGTTAAGGAGACCATTTTACTAAGTTTGCCCTTCTCTCCTAGGGTCTTGGTTCTAAGTAGCTCATTCTCCGGAAAGAAATCATACTAGTTAGGCCACAAAACTGAAAAAATATATATTTAAGCCATCCCAAAACTCAAATACTACTCACTGTTGAATTTAACTGGAACTTTGCATGATTTTAACTATATGATCAGCATATAAAAATTTATTTGGTACATGTGCTTATAGGTAATATAGGTACCATCCAGGCTGAATCCTCAATTAGTTTTCATTATTCTAGTTTTGGGAGGAGTTTCTCCCTAATCACGTTCAGGGACCTGTCTGCTAGATTTGTAAGAGACTGTCACGTGTCGGCCATTTTCTTTGGACCTCAGCTCCTTCCATTATCACATAAACAGATAACGCAAACGCCTTTCAGGAAGCTTGTTTTTATAAAGACAAACATCCAATCGATTATATTGTCATTTCACAGTTAGCCTAAGATACGAGAAAGAAAATTCATCTGTGTGATGAAGGCAGGGCCGAGCAAAATAACTTTACTCCTTTCCAAATTGTTGGTTCTTGAGTAGAAGAAACATATAACTCAACTTCCTATTAAACTTTAGTCTTTAATTTTTATATGTAAGTTTTAGGGACTTTTATTAATGTTCCTTTTTATTTTTAACTCGATATTCAAGAAACTTTAGGAACAATGCCTTTATAAAATAATTTCAAGATAGTAAAATAACCATTTATTTTTTTGTTTGTTTTTTAGTTTTAGTTGTTTTTTTTTTTTTTTTTTTTTTTGAGACAGAGTCTTACTCTGTTGTCCTGGGTAGAGTGCTGTGGCATCATCATAGCTCACAGCAACCTCAAACTGTTGGGCTCAAGTGATCCTACTGCCTCAGCCTCCAGAGTAGCTGAGACTACAGATGCCTCACACCTAGCTCATTTTTCTATTTTTAGTAGAGACAGAGTCTCACTCTTGCTTAGGCTGGTCTCAAACTCCTGAGCTCAGGCGATTCACCAGCCCTGGCTTCTCAGAGTGCTGGGACTACAGGGATGAACCACTGTCCCCGGCCAATACCCATTTATCTTCAATGCCATGTGCTTTGTACCAACATCATACTTCTGTTGTAAGAGATATTCTGTGTCCTGGGAAATTAAGCCACCACCTCAAGTCCTTCAAGGCAGGACAGCGTAGCAGAAAGAAACCTACATGGTGTGAGATTGCTTCGTACTGTGTGATGTATCACAGAGACAAGGGTGCAAGCTGGGTCAGCTATTTCCTTAAAACATCAGCTTTCTCTCCTGCTAGCTCTATCCACCTGGATGGTGAAGATCAGCCTCGGGTGTTCTGTAAAATTTAAAAATGATCTCTGTCACGGCTCTCCCATTTTCCTTTTATTATTGGAGTTATTTTCAAACAGTAGCTGATACAAATTAGTTGGCCCACTGATGTGATGGTGTAACAAATGAAATTGCTATAGATCTTTAACATAAGGGTTGATGACCAGAATATCAATTCTTATATCTGGTATATGTAGAGTTGTGTCAGGGCTGTCCCTCAGAGCCCTGCAGACACCAGAGTGTGCAAAGTGTACAATCAGTAAGGCAGGAGAAGCAGAAACTCTCAGGTCCTACACCATAATTTACAAATAGCTAATAAATCGGCATCATTTGACTTGTGCTGTGCTTCGATTTTTTTTATCAAATTATCACGTAAAGGACTTTCAAGAATTATACCACTCACACGATTGCTCCTAGCAGGGTCCCCTGTGAGCGCCGTATTGCAAACTTCACTGGTCTATTCGTAATGGCCCTCTCACTTGAACACGCTGCCCTCCCAGACACTTTTTCTCTTGGTTTCTAGCATATTGCACCCTCTCTCTTTCCCCTCCTGTCTCGCTGGGCAAGACATCTCAGTGTCACTGAGAGGTTTCTCCTCTTGGAGTGCACGGGGGCTCACTTCTTAGTCTTTAATTCTTCTTTCTACACTCACTGCGCCACTCAGGCTCAGACACTATGGACAGCCAGTGACTTCTTGCCGCCTCCTCCACTTCCACCTGCCCTAGGCTACCAACCTTTCTCACCTGGCTGTTGCAACAGCTTCCTAATTATTTTCCTGGCTTCTGCTCTTCCCGCCTTCCTTACAGCCTACGTCTGACACAGAGGGCGCTGATCCTTTCGCAGTGCAAAGGCCTCTAGTCTCATCGTCTAGTAGCCCCCCCTTCTCTTTCTTGGCTGAGGCGACCCTGCCCTCTGTGCTGTCCCTGCCTCGCATCTTAGAGACAGGTCCTTCTGCCTAGGACACATGTCCCCCTGATGGGCACCTGGGGAACCCCCTTCAAGTTCCTGGCTCTTGGCTGGGTGTGGTGACTCAGGGCTGTAATCCCAGCCCTTTGGGAGACTGAGACAGGTGGATCCCTTGAGCTCAAGAGTTCGAGACTGGCCTGAGCAAGAATGAGACCTCTGTCTCTATTAAAAATAGAAAAACTAGGTGGTGCCTGTGGCTCAACGGAGTAGGGCACCAGCCCCATATGCTTGCTGGAGGTGACGGGTTCAAATCTAGCCCCGGGCCAAAATAATAATACTAATAATAAAAAAAATAGAAAAACTAGCCAGGCATGGTGGTAGGCACTTGTATTCCCAGCTACTTGGGAGGCCCAGACAAGAGGATTGGTTAAGCCCAAGAATTTGAGGTTGCTGTGAGTTATGATGCCACGTCACTCTACTGAGAACAACAAAGTGAGACTCCTTCTCAAAAAGAAAAAAAAAAAGTTGCTTGCTCAACATTTAAAATTTCAAGCTGCAGCCAGCACAGTGGCTCACGCTATAGTCCTAGCACTCTGGGAGGCCACGGTGAGAACATCCCTTGAGCTGGAGGAGTTGGAGATCAGCCTGACCAAGAATGAGACCCCATCTCTACCAAAAATAGAAAAACTAGTTGGGTGTGGTGGTGGCAGGCCCCTGTAGGCTGAGGCAGGAGGATCACTTGAGCCCAAGAGGTTGAGGTTGTTGCTGTGAGCTATGATGCCACAGCACTCTACCCCGGGCAACAAAATGAGACACTGACTCAAAGTAATAATAATAATAATATTAATTAATTAATTAAACAAATAAAATAAAATAAAATTCCAAGCTACACTGTCCTCCACACATTCTCCAGATCCCCTGTTGCATTTTTAAAGCCCTCCTTGACTTGCTACATAATTTATTATCATGTTTATCCTTTATTGTTTGTTCCTCCCCTGGGACAGCGAGCTCTGTGGGGCCAGGAATTTTTATCAGGGTTGTTGATTAACACGTCCTGTGCACTCGGGAAAGTGCTTTGCTCTTGGAACGTACCCGGATTGGATTTATGTGAGTGGACACGCTAAATCACTATCTCATGAGTGACGAGGATGTTGGTTTGTCTAAGTTGAGAAATGAAGCAGGTTCTATGGCATGCCTAAAGCCTGCAGAAGAGATAGAAGCCTCTTGCTTAATGATATGAAGTAGGAGTTAGAAAAATGATTTCTGCCTAATATAAGAACACTTTTCAAGTAATGACCTCAAAGACTTGATTGTTTTTTTTTTCAGTAATTCTCACAAGACCATACAGTGTCAAGTTCTGTTGTCCTCTTTTTAGAAGTGAGGATAAAATGCTCCATTTTTTTTTTGTTGTTGTTGTTTGTTTGTTTGTTTGTTTTTATTTTTGAGACAGAGTCTCACTGTGTCACCCTGGGTAGAGTGCTATGGCGTCATAGCTCACGGCAACATCAAACTCTTGGGCTCAAGCAATCCTCTTGCCTCAGTCTTCCGAGTAGCTGGGACTACAGGTGCCTGCCACCATGCTCAGCTAGTTTTTCTAGTTTTAGTAGAGACAGAGTCTCGCTCTGGCTCAGGCGATCCACCTGCCTCAGCCTCCCAGAGTGCTGGGATTACAGGAGTCAGCCACTGTGCCCAGCCAAAATGCTCCATTTCAATGTATCTAGAAACAGAATAAAGTTTATGAATGTGGGATGGCGGGGAAGGGATATCTTTTTCAAAGGGTGGAGCTGTATGACTATGTGACATACATACATAGGATATTAAATGGTCATGGGCAGAGAGAACAGAGGCAGAACCATTCACTAAATCTCCTAACAGTGAAAAGAACACCTAAGAAATCTCTGAAACAGGTAAATTTCTTAGAGGTTGGGAGAGATTTTTTCTTTATGGTTACAGTTTTAAAAGAATATGGAAAATGCACAGTCATGTTTTGAATGAATGCTCGGAGAAGTTGCCTATTTGACAAGTATTCAAAGACAGATGGTGATCTTATTTTTAGATAGAAGGTAACAGAATGGGTCTGTAAGATTCCACAGTTACAACCCTATTAATTGCTCTCCTGGTTTTATGTTACTATGATGGTCATTATTTGAAAGCTTACCACATTTTGTGAAGTCCTCTACTTATTCTCAATATTCTAAACCAATTTTAGCAATGAATGAAGGTTAGATCTTCAACTTTTATAAAATACTCTACATCACAGTACTTTCTGTTATACATTTCACATTGGCTCAAGGCAATGGTGTGCCCCTGAGTGCCATTCGGTTTCTACTTTATTCAACACATTCCCTCTCCCGGCCCATGCCCAGCTTTCCCAGCTCCCAGGTTCAACTCTCAGACTGGGAGCAACCACACGTGCTGTGTTTCCATTGGATTCGAGGTGATTTATCTTCTTCATTAATCGTCATGATTTGGACCCACAGGAGGAAGGAATACTCTATGCAACGTGCATTTGCTCAGGCATCCCTATGACTGTCTAATGCATCTGCACAGACTTCGGGACTATAGCAGCATTTACTAGAACAATGCTGATCCCTGGGGAAAAAATACCACAAAAGGGCTCAGCTGCCCCTCACAAATAGGAGTTCACAAACACATCCAGGAAAATAAAAAATGTTCAAAGCGTCAAAAACCACACTTCTCAAGATTTAAATCCAAGACCCGAAACAATAAAAATCCTGAAGAAAGTGTGGGGAAAATGCTCGCTGATATCGGCCTGGGGCAAGATTGTATGAAGAAGACTTCAGTGGCAATTACAACAACAATAAAAATAAACAAAAGGGACTTCATTAAGCTTCTGCACAGCTAAGGACACAACTTAAAACAAATAGACAACCTCCAGATTATGAAAAGATATTTGGATGTTATGAATCTGACAAAGGGTTGATAACTAGACTCTATAGAGAACTGAAATGAATAAAAAAACATCAAACAATCCCATCTGTCACTGGGCAATAGTCATGAACAGAGTTCCTCTCTGAGGAAGACAGACAAAGGGCCAACCAACATATGAAAAAAAGCCCCTCGTCCCTAATCATCAGAGAAATGCAAATCAAAACCACCCGCAGATATCAACTAACCCCAGTAAGATTAGCCCACATCACCAAGTCCTAAATTTGCAGATGCTGGTGTGGATGTGGAGAGAAGGGAACACCGTGAAACTGCAAACTAATATAGCCTCTTGGAAAGAAGTATGAAGAATCCTCAAAGAGGCTCAGCACCTGTAGCTCAAGGGGCTAAGGCGCCAGCCACATACACCAGAGCTGGCAGGTTTGAACCCAGCCCAGGCCTGCCAAACAACAATGACAACTACAACTACAAAAACAGCTGGGCATTGTGGTGGGCGCCTGTAGTCCCAAGCTATTTGAGAGGCTGAGGCAAGAGAATCACTTAAGTCCAGGAGTTGGAGGTTACTGTGAGCTGTGATGCCACTGCACTCTACCCAGGGTGACAACTTGAGGCTCTGTTTCAAAAAAAAATCCTCAAAGAACTCAAAATAGACCTTCCATTTGATCCTGCAATTCCATTACCAGGCATCTACCCAGAAGAAAAAAAATCATTTTATGATAAGGACATTCTCAGTAGACTGTTTATCATAGCTCAATTTACAAATGCCACATTATGGAAACAACCTTAATGCCCACCATCCTGGGAATGGATTAACAAACTGTGGAATATGTACACCATGCAATACTATGTAGCCAGAAAAAAGGTGGAAACTTTACATCTTCTGTATTAACCTTCTTCTTAGTAAGGTGACACAAGAATGGAAAAGCAGGTATCCAATGTACTCGAAGCTAATATGAAGCCAGTAAAGAATCTAATACAACCCCACATAGGAGAAAAACTAAATTCAATTCAAGTCAGGGGGAAGGAAGGAGAGGAAGGAGATTGGTGAGCTCCCACCTACCGGGCACAGTGCGAGGGCACCTGGCACAGCTCCTGGGGGCAGGACACAACCACATGAGGGGCTCTACCTAACAAATGCAAACGTTGTAACCTAGTCGTTTGTACCTTCACATTGACCTGTAATTAAAAAAAATTTTATTTTTTTAATTAAAATACATTTTAATTAAATGAGAGGGAAACATACATTTCCCTCTCATTAGCTGCACTCAGATATTTGTATTCAAATAATTGACATCCTTAAAATAAATCAGCCTTATTTCTGATTTCAAGAACGTGAATGAATATTAAGGAGCAGAAAAAAGAATGATCAATCCTACTCTGAATCATTTTCCCCCACACTAGTAAAACAGAAAAACACTTCATTTTAAATGATTGCTATTTCAGTTACATAATAAAAGTTATTGGATAACCTCAAACACAAGACTTCATTCATTCACACACACATTCTACATGGGTCCATGGAAGAAATACATTTTTTTATGTTAAAATTATATATTTGAAATGCAGTTCAAAGAGGAAGAAAACTTTAAATATTTTCTTTCACTTTTCACCCCTTCATGTCCCAAAGCAAACACCTGAACATATGTTAAAATACTCAAATTCATAGCTGCAATCAGTAATGTCTTTATTCATTGAGAAATTTTGTTTCAATATTCCCCTGTTAGACTTTTTTCTTGGATGTTTATCTTAAAAATCCATACTGAAAGCTCAAAAAAGTTTTTTTTTTTCCCAAAGGCATATTGATGATGCATGGATTATTTCAGAAATAACATCCCCTTGATATTTAAGTAGGGGCAGGTAAAACAATATCTCTACAATCCATTGATAATTTATACATGTGTACTCATACAGATCAGTATCATTCTAAAGATATTTTTTTCCTAGGGACAAAGGCCATCACATAAATCCACCTGCACGTACAGAGTGGATGTTTGTGGTGATAACACTGGGGACATGTCCCCAGTGACTGTCACAGAGACTAGTACAGAGTATCACATACGCTCCCAGCAAATGATTATTGTGCTGCTTATTTAAAAAGACTGAACTTACATATGAGTCAGAAAAGAAGGAAATTAGGAGGTTACTTGTAAAGCCAAATAGTATTTTGAGTGAGCATGGATAACTGCTTGTAATACTGCCGGCAGCGCTGTATTCACTGAATGAGGATTGCCATAAGGATCTCTTTATGTTGCTTTGGTCATTTATTTCTCAGACTCAATTCACTCCCATCTATAAATCATGTGGAGTTCATGGTTTCAAGCTTTGCTGTCTGAGTATGTAGTGGTTTTTAATTTTTAAACTTTTTATGTTTTGAATAGAGTGATTTTTTTAAACAAAACTTTTATCATGTAGCATTTATTCTTACAGCTATTCCATCAGTGCATAGTAAGTAGCAATGAAGCCAGTGGTTTATCGTCAATACTGTGTTGTAAAAAAAGCCTGAGGAAAAGGATCCTTTGCACTGGGTAACAGGGCTGACACTGAACCTCTCTCTGTTCCATGCTGGGCAGTTAGCCACACCCTTTCCTCGCTAATGAGTCTGGAAATGTTGCCAGCTCTGCCTTTTATCTTGGAAAACACAGAGCTATTTATGCCCAAATATGTTGCACGGAATTTATGTCTGTCGGTTGACACGATCCATTTTTCCTCCTCTCTAAAGCTTCAAGAGAAAGCAAAGTGCATATACTTGCTATATGATAGGAGAGTTTGATAGATGGGAAGTTTAACAGGCAAAGCTGATTCATTGGCACAATGTCTCCGGCTGTGAGGGATTAAGCTGGAAGGCGGAGTGAATGAATGGAAGGGATAGTCAGGATACCAGGGGGAAGGCCTAGCAGGAAGGTTGCAAAGAGTGATGGCGAAGCTGTGTGTGTGGGGGTAGAATCAATGTGTGGGGACTAATTTGGTATGAAGAAAAATGGGAATGCTTGTCTGAGATTGTAATTCTGAGAAACTGGGTGACACTATTGTTAAGATACGGCCCCAGGAAGGAAGAGCAGGCTGGGAGCTGGGAGAGGGTGCATTTTATTTATTCATTTTTTTTTAATTGAGACATTTATTGATTTTTCCCCATGAAGTAGTAAGCAGAATTAAAGAAATATGCAGCTTAAAATAGTTGAAATGACCCTAAAGCTTTCATGACAATTATACATTTCTAGCCAAAGGAAAAATGAATGGTTTTCAATAATGAATTCCCTTTAGAAATTTTGCTTAATAACACAACCGAAATCAAATGGACTCAAGGAGAACTGGGATCTGAGCACCCTGGAAAATGAAATAATGCCACTTTATCCTTCTCAAGAAGATTGTGATCCTAGTAAAACAGTGGTTCGGTTTGGCTCCCCACTCACATTAACCACCTTGCCATCTTGCATTTAACAATGTGTCAGTTCTCAGTCTTTCCAGTTCATAAGGATACCAATTATGGTTCCACTTAAAAATGTCCCCACCAGGCAGCCAGACAGAATGCCTTATGTAGCCTCACTCAGAGTAGAGGATCTCAACATATCTGTCTGTCCAGGCTTTCTTCTCACACTCACGGAGGTCAAATTTCCAAACATAATTGTAAATGTTAAAAGGTAAAACTGCATCTTCACAGCAGCCAAAAATTCACGTATTTTTAAATATATTTACAGTATTGTACACATTTACATGACCACATCAAACATCAAATATAGAAACAAGAGCCCACCTATAGGCATTCATCGGACGCCTCAGCGTATTTTCTCGTGCAAACTGAGATGCTGTGTTTGAGGCACCCAAACGAGATACTTGCCACCTACTCGGAAATGTGAGTCTGGAACTCACAAGAGAGGTCAGGGGTAGAGACAGGGGGGTTGCATTTGAACTCAGGGAAGATTATGGAGACACAGACAAGAGGGACGGAACCCAACGGAGTAACTGTAAAGTCAGGCAAAGAAAGTAGCCTCTGCAAGAGGGAATATTCAAAAGATGTCATCAGAGAGACTGAAGGAAAACCAGGAGCCACCCGTGGGACAGGAGGTGGAGGAGAAGAGATTTTATTTTACCTTACTTTATTTATTTTTATTTAGAGACAAGAGTCTCTCTCTGTCACCCTGGGTGGAGCACCACAGCATCACCATAGCTCACAGCAACCTTAAACTCCTGGGTTCAAGCGATCCTCCTGACTCAGCCTCCCGAGTGGTTGGGACTATAGGCACTCACCACTGTGCCCGGGTAGTTTTTTTATTTTTAATAGAGACGGGGTCTAACTCTCTTGCTTGGCCTGGTCTCAAACTTCTAAGCTCCAGCAATTGTCCCCCTCAGCCTCCAAAAGTGCTGGAAATAGCAATCCCATTAGTAGTCATCGACTTGGAAGAAAAAAATCCTTTATCGTAAGGGCATTTACTCTCCATGGTTTATTGCCTCTCAATTTATAATCGTCAAGATGTGGAAACAACCCAAATACCCACCAATGCAGGAATGGATTAACAAACTGTGGGATATGTACACCATGCAATACCATTCAGCTATACAAAAGATGAAGACCTTAGATTTGGAATGCATTCTTCTTAGTAAAGCATCACAAGAATGGAAAAGCAGGTATCCAACGTACTCAATACTAATACAAAGCCAGTAGACGATCTTGCGCAAACTGAGATGATGTGTTTAGAGGCATCCAAATGAGATGCTTGCCCACACAAGAGAAAACCTCAATTCAATTCAAGTTGGGGGGAGGGGGAAGGAGGTGAGGGAGAGAAAGGAAGGGGGGATGGGTGAGCTCCCACCTCATGGGCACAACGTAAGAGTACATGGCACACCTCCTGGTGTGGGACACAACTAGGACAGGGACCTTATCTAACAAATGCAAGCATTGTAACCTAATAGTTTGTACGCTCACATTAATCTGAAATAATTTTAAAAAAAAGAAAGAGCTGGGATCAGGGGCATGGAGTTGGGGAGTCAACAGTGCCTAATATCAGTGATCTAGAAGTCCTTTCCTCACCTGTGTTTCCAAATTTATTTTGTTAATTATGTGATAGTTGATGTCTCTGCTTTGACAACCATGATGAAAGGAAATACAAAGCTAGTTTCTGTGTTATCAGGACCATGCAACGTCTCTCAGATGCGTTTGTTGGTTTATTATTTATGTATACTTCATATGACTTCATGAACATCACCTATGAAGAAGTTAAAAACATACCATCTCAAAATATACCACCAGGGGGTATTTTGAGTTGAAGGCTCCCGAAAAACAGCAGCCCACTCTGACTTTCCTTCTATTTTGTAAGTCGGGGGTGAAATTCCCATTGAAAGATGTCCCCCAGTGTGGAGGAAGGCACCAGCCCGACCAGCAAGGGCTGAAGGGGAGCCGCACAGATAAGCTGGTTAAACCAACCCCACCTTCTTAGCCACTTCTCCTCTGCAAAAACAACCCCCCACCCCCACCCCTGGCCCAAAATTGCACAACGTACTACTTTTGGTCTAATTGGATGTGTAAGTGTCGGCTCTAACTTCACTTTGGAACTCCTTTTCCAAATTATGAAGCTTCCTATGCCACATAAGTGCATAAGTGTGCATCACATGTGCTTTTCTCCTGGGAATCTGTCTTTCATCAACTTAATTCTCAGGCCCTCCCCCAGCAAGCCCCCCAAACTGCTTAAGAGTGCTGAGGTGAAATTTTACCTTCCCTACATCTAGAAACATAGAAAATAGCTTTTCTTTGAATGTAATGATTGAAAACTATTAAATATGAAGAATTTTGGCTTGCATCAAATTTTTAGACCACATGTGAAATTACTTATAAAGGGAAAACAGAAAAGGAAACCATTCAGTATTACCCATCATTTGTCAAAACTCTTAAAAAGATAGTGGTGTCTACCAGCTTTTCCATTTTAGCATATTGGAATTAGTCTACAGATAAAACAAATAGAAACAAATTGGCATAAAAATTCTCAAAATGAGGTGTTGATTCTTGACAAATGGTCATGAAAAGTTCCTAAGCTTTTCCTGTGATATTAAAAGAAATAAGTATAAATATTAAGGAACAGCTGTGGGTATGTAAATTTTTCTAAATAAATTAAATTACAAGCAATATAGACACAGAGAAGTCTTCATATTAAAAACAGGCAGTCCTTGCCTTGCGCAGACGGTATCACGTTAACAGGTGGCTCCTGAATTATTTATTTATTTATTTGAGACAGAGTCTTAGTTTGTCACCCTGGGTAGAGTATTGTGGTGTCATCATAGCTCACAGCAACCTCAAAATCTTAGGTTTGAGCAATCCACCTGCCTCAGCCTCCTTAGCAACTGGGACTATAGGCGCCTACCACCACGCCCGGCTAGTTTTAGAGACCGGGTCTTGTCTTGTTCGGGCCAGTCTCAAACTCTTGAGCTCAAGCAATCCACCTGCGTTAGCCTCTCAGACTCCTGCATTTTGAACTATATTGTCCCTTTTTATAGTCCCAGGCAACTGATAGTACTATGTACTCACTTTTCACACATTTATTGCAGAAATCCTCTTAAGACAAAAATCCTTTCTTCTCCATCTATTTTCCAAAAACCAGTGTTAAGGAGGTAAGATAATTTATGCTCATTCAGCAATAGATTCATACCCTCATACAAGTTCTTATATAGCATAAGGACAAATTATTGGATAGTTCAAGGAATCACATTTATAACAATGGCATATGAAAAGACACACATTACGAGAATGTAGGCCTGCAAAACATCTTTGTCTAGTAAGAAGGTAAATTCATTTCTCTCCTAATTTACCATTTATAGGAGTTCGAGCCTGAGGCAAAAAACACGGAAGTCTCCTTACACTAGCTGTTGTATCACTTCTTCTTTGTAAGTTGTCAGAAAATTTGAGTTATTCTAAGTAAAAAAAATCAATATTGTCTCTCAATATTGACAAAGGTATTTACAATTTATTTTGAATATACATCGCGTCTTAAATTTAAGGCATGGGAGATAGAAGGAAAAGACTTTTTCAAGCAAGTCTTTCTTTATTCAGACATTCTAAAGATAAAGGGAAGAGTAATAATATAACAAATGTCCCTGTAACCCCCTTCATCTTAAAATAGGAGACATTATAAATAAGTTTGTTATACACTCTTTTAAGTGAAATCTCCTTCCTACCTCTAGAGGTTAGCAGTGTCTGAATTTGATGTTTATCAGTCTATATATTTCATTAGCCTACTATTATGTAGGTATTTAATAGATAGTCCTATTAAATTATTAAAGTTAAAGTAATTTCTTTCTTTTTCTGGTTGTGAGTTTTTATCTTAAAAGGCTGTTGTGGATTTTATCAATTTTTTTTTTTTTTTTTTTTTTTGGTACTGAGATTGGTCTATAGTCAGAGGGCAAAGTTTTAAATCACCAACCCCATATGATTGACATACCATGGAGAAAAAAAAAGTATTTACTGAATAAACAGTTGAATCAATAGAAAAAAAGACCCGTATGACACTATTTCATTCAATGTACATGAAATTGCTTAAGGCCTTAAAAATAGTTCTCACTGGTCATTGAAAATACTATCCTTGCACTCTGGGAGGCTGAGGCAGGTGGATTGCTTGAGTTCAGAATTTGGAGACCAGCCTGAGCAAGAGTAAGACCCCAGCTCTACTAAAAACAGAAAAACTAGCCGGGCATCTATAGTCCCAGGTTGGGAGGCTGAGGCAAGAGGATCACTTGAGCCCAAGAGTTTGAGGTTGCTGTGAACTATGAAGCTACAGCACTCTACCCAGGGTGACAAAGAGAGACTGTCTCAAAACAAACAAAAAAAACCCCCACTATTTGGTTTTACTAGTAAATTCTTTATTTCCTTCCTTTCTGATTTGTATGCAAAATCATTTTGAAATTAATAAGCACAGCTGTATGTTAAGTGTGCCAAATGGTTTTCTGCCAAGTGTTTTCACACATATGCTTTCATATAATCTTTCAGAATATTGATTAGAAAAAGAATATATAAAGTTATAAAGTGGACACAAGTGATATTTAATCCTCAATGCTTTTTAATTTCAAGATCTAAAGTACATAAAACATTGTCAGGAGGATCAAAATCTCACTGCAATCGGATTTTCCTACCTTAGCAGAAAAATTATCACATTGTTTTTAGACAAGTTTTTACAAGCCATCATTATTAAGTGATGGATTGAAACACATGAGACAGAGTATGTGTGCCAATTCTAACTTAATTTTGTACATGAAATATACCCATTAATTTTTAAAGTTACAAAATAAAATGAATGTATAAACATAAGTAAGCATTGTCAAATTGTTTTTTACAAAAAATAATTTTCATTATTCTTTCCACAAACAGTGATCTACTTCTGAATTTATCTTTTCACACTTTTTTTTTTTTTTTTTTTTTGTAGAGACAGAGTCTCACTTTGTCACCCTTGGTAGAGTGCCGTGGCGTCACACAGCTCACAGCAACCTCCAACTCCTGGGCTTAGGCGATTCTCTTGCCTCAGCCTGCAGGGTAGCTGGGACTACAGGCGCCCGCCACAACACCTGGCTATTTTTTTGTTCCAATTTGGCTGGGGCCGGGTTTGAACCCACCACCCTCAGTATATGGGGCCGGTGCCCTACCCACTGAGCCACAGGCGCCGCCCATTTCACACAACTCTTCATCCTTCTACATGGTTTTATGAGTTTCTCATTGTAAGCCATAATCTTCTATGATGTCAATATAAAGTTTAGAAACTTCTTTACATCTAATTTTGGTCTTATTCTGCCTTGAATAAAAATAATCATAGTAGATATTAAAAAATTTTCAAAGATATCATTTCATGTCAGAAATACAACTTTATTTCTTACTTAAACTCTGCCACTAAAAGGTGACACTCTGTAAACTATTTACTTCCAAGAGTTAGTGTTTTAGTGTGGGCTAGAGCAGGGGCAAAAACCACTTTGTATTTCAGAATGAGAGCTGGATCTTAGTCTGACACTGAACGCTCTTTTTGAATTTTCACTAACCTTCCTCTTTATGTCCCACCCTTTCCTGCTGAATCTTTTACCACAGGTTCATTGTTGTGCCTCCCCAAGTTGTGCATGTGCATATTTTCCAATACTGGGCTTGGCTCTGCTAGAGCCAGAAGAATGTGGTTTCTTTCTTTTTTAGAGACAGAGTCTCACTATGTCACCCTCAGTGGAGTGCCATGGTGTCACAGCTCACAGCAACCTCCAGCTCTTGGGCTTAGAGATTCTCTTGCCTCAGCCTCCTGAGTAGTTGGGACTACAGGCACCTGCCACAACACCCAGCTATTTTTTTTGTTGCAGTTTGGCATGAACCCGCCACCCTTGGTATAAGGGCCCAGTGCCCTACTCACTGAGCTACAGGCACCGCCCAAGAATGTGGTTTCTAATCCAAGTGCACATTTAGATAGCCATATTTTCTGCCTCTTTCCCTCCCTTCTTGCTTTCTTGAGTCTCACTCTGTTGCTCTGGGTAGAATGCTGTGGTGTCATAGCTCACAGCAACCCCAAAGTCTTGGGCTCAAGTGATCCTCCTGCCTCAGCCTCCCCAAGTAACTGGTACTACAGGTGCCCTCCTTCACACCCAGCTAGTTTTTCTATTTTTAGTAGAGACGGGGTCTCGCTGTTGTTCAGGCTAGTCTCAAACTCCTGAGTTCAAGCAGTCTACCTGCCTTGGTCTCCCAGAGTGCTGCAATTACCTGCATGATGCATATTTGTTTCTGAATGTTTTTCATTCTTAGCCATGGCCTTCAACCATTTTTTTTAAGTGAATACTCTCATAGCAAAAAAGATAATATAGAATGGAAACATTATTGATTTATACATAAGAACTAAATTTAGAAACAATATTTGATTGTATATTCATTGAGTTTATATAACATATATCCATATATAACTTTTTCATCATTCTTGGGTGTTTTTAAAAAATAAGAGTTGGTTCTAAAACATGACTGCTGCAGTTTTGAAATATTTCAAAGGTCAGTTCAAACAAATACTAAACCTCTGGATGCCACTTGGAGCTAAAGTCAAAACCAATGAAATTTCTCAGGTTTGCAAAATTGAACAAAAGAAGTCCCGTTGAGCCGAGTGCACGTCAAAAGCAACAGCTTCATCAGCATTAAATCAATTCAAAGTCGTACTTGCCCCAGCATATTCAACAGGGCAAAGAGACCAAAACGCACTGCTTTAAAGACATTCGGTACATGTGCTTCTCTCCTGAGCTAAATTCAATCTCTTCCTTTTTTTTCAAGGCCCAAATTTATCTTTAGATAAAGAGATGAATGTTTTTATTCGTCTGTCTTTTCTAATACTGGATTGGCCTCTAGTAAGAGCACACATTATTTTATTTTAAACTGTGTCTGGTGACTAACCTGAATCAATATTACTAACATATGAGGCTAACTGTGACACTTGTGCCCTCAGTCAAATGTAAACCCTGCACACCTTCCCATCCATATCAGATCCAGATACTCTCTGAGTATTTTTGCATATACAGAGTGAGACATCTTGGGGATAGGACCCAAGCTTAGCACAAGCTGCATTTATGTTTCATGTATACTTCATGAACAAAGCCTGAATTTTTACAATATTGAAATAATTTTGTGCATGAAATGAAGTGTGTGCCCACTGAATCACCAGAAAGCAAAGGTGTCCCTCTCTCAGCCACCCAGGGGGACAGCCTCTGGTTGTTCTGCACCATCCTCACTCTTGACTCTGAATTTACACACTACCACGGGCCATCGCTTCCTTACACTTATTCACTCTTAAGTACCTAATGGCAAAAAATGTGACATACCATTACTTAGCGAGGCTGAGCGGTATGGTCCCCAGAACACCTGCGTCAGCAGGCAGACCACAGCAGCAACCCACAAGGTAGCTTCTGGTCCCCACCTAAGACGCTGTCAGGATGAAAGGGGCACGGCACACGACATTCTACCTCTCTAGGTGAGAAGAAACGTGAGAAGTGGTCAAGGGACAGGAAGTGGGTCCTCCAGGGATGACAAGCCACCTCTGCTGGGTGGCTTCTTAAAATGTTTCTTCCGGGGTCACGGGCCTCACTAGCAACAGTGACAAGGCTCTCTCCTATCTGATGCACTGACACCCTCCCTTGTCCTGTTACAAATGCATGCGCTCCAGTCCTGCGGAGAGCTCGTCACACACTTTCTCCTTGTCACCTGCAGGCACCTTTTCTGCAGTGTCACCGTCATCTTTGTTGTCTATTTGTGGCAGCAAGTTGGCACTCAAAATGCTTCAAATTGGGGGACATTTTGGAATTCAGATTGCAGATGCTCAGTCTATGATACTTCTTATTTTGGAGGAAAAACATTTGACTTTCAGTGGAATAACAAAATTTTAGGTGTAGAATGATTGTTCTTTAAAGAAAACGAATGCATTGTGCATATGCTGTAATAATATAATCTTGAGGAATGAAGAAGTATTATGTGAACTTCATTTTTCAGACAAAAAGACTTTTAAGGCACTGAATTTGCATTCTTAAATGAGAACCGATCTTTGCATTCTTAAATCAAAAATGAGATCATTCTTGAAATAAGGGTATTTTTATGATTTAAAGAAACATTTACATGTGCACAAGTTTGGTATTTATTTTCAACCTGGCATTTTTATCCTTTCCCCTTTTTCCTTTTTATTATGGGTGGTGAATATTTCAAAAAGACTTATAGTCTGACGTGTTTAGTAAGAACCTCCTTGTAGGATGATTCAGAATTGCTTTTTCTTATTTTCTCTAGAACTTCCAGTTGAGTATTTTACTTTCATTTGCTCGCTGTACAAGTTTGGGGCTATTAAAATCAGATACGCTGGTACACGCACACTCTTGACTAGCAAAGCCAGTGCTGAGATGTAACTCCCAATTCCAGCACCTCCAATTTTGTTATTGCTGGCTTTTCAAATGCTTTACCTAAGTATTGGATAAATTACACATTACCTTTTTAAATGCAACAGGTATCTTTCCTAAAAGCATATTTTATTAAATAAAAATTCGACTATACACAGCTATGATTTAACAATAAAAAAAAGGAAAAAAAAAATTTGACTATAAAGTTTTAAAAATGAAAGTTAATGTTGGTTTAATTTTATAATGAATCTGTTTGTATACATCTCACTACATTTAGGCTAACTCTTTAGCCAGGTCACATACTCGTTTTTATGAAAATGCTTCAAATGAGTTCAGAAATCTCCCACTCAAGAAAAGAAGTCAAATATGAGTTTCCTTAATGGCTCAGCATCTTTTACCAGCCATAGAACTGTAAAGATCTTTCTAAGACTGACTTGGGGGAGTCCAGCTACAACGATTTGGGTCTTCCAATTGGTCCTGTTTTTATTGGAGCTAATTTACCACATCTGAGCCCGATGCTTGGTGTCTTTAATGAGAAAAATAACACCACCAAATTTCAATGCTCAGCCAACACAAATTTATGTGGTCTACAAAAGAAAATGTTTTCAGATCCTGGGCTTTGATTATTTGTGTTTTAATGTGACAGGTTTGCTGAACAAAGCGTGCATACACCCCTCTTCCTCTCTACCCACTACACACACGCTGCCGCACACCCTTCTTCACAACCAGGTCCCATCTGACCCCATGCAACCTCTAGGATGTCAAGCTTCTCTGAGCAAAATTGCCCATGCTGAGTACTCCTTCATTCTCAGTATACATTACATTACAAAGAACAGAGCTGAACTTTTCAGTGCTTACAATGTTCCCTAGTATCAGCTGAGCAGGCCAAAAAGAAAAAAAAAAAAAAATGTGGAAGTTTGTTATTTTTTCCACCAAATATTTGACACCACCTTTGGAAAGGGAACAAAAGGCATACTGTCAAGCGGATAGACCTGGACAAAATGTTACTGTTTGTTCCTCCCCGGCACAGAGGTATATTGAAGCAAAGAAAGGCATTCCAGGACTCTCCTGGGGCTTCCTTCCTTCAGCTGAATTATACCAACATGTTCACACCACTGCTGGGCAGCGTGCTGGAATTTAAAATGCAGACTCCTATTTGCCGGTGTTTAAACACCACAGCTATAAAAATTCATAGGAGCATTGAACCTGGCTTTAAAAATATCATGAAACAAATGCAAGTTTATTTAAAAAAAAAAAAAAAAAAGATATGCACACATAAAATTACAGTAAAAGATATGGAAATAAGGACTGTCCTTGTTTGACAGATTCTATAACCCTCAAAGTCACCTGGCTTCAGATTATGTTTCAAATCCAAGCTCACTCACATTTATGAAACTTTTGGCAGGCATAGGCCAAGTTTCAAGCAAGGTTGGGTAGAAATACTTCTTTCATGTGGAACCTGTGTGAAACTCAGTGGCTTTGGCTAGCTTTCTCCCTGAATTTCACATTTAAACAATCCAAAGTTTTAAATAAAATTAAGGGACACAGAGAAACAAGAGGAAGGGCAGTGAACAGGGGTAAAAATCGCCTGCTGGGGTCCTCTGCCATCTTCCTGATCCATTTCATCCTAGTAGCACATAGCTCTGCCCTGAGCTCTGTCTGCCTTTAGCAATACGTCTGTGCTCAGCAAGGCTGATCCAAGGCCTCCCAGTACTGACAGAGAGAATATTCTGGACCCCTGAAAGTCCCAGGCCCAAAATAACTAGAAGAATTAAAATACTGACTACAGAGCAGGTGTGGTGGCTCACGCCTGTGATCCCAGCAGTCTGGGAGGCTGAGGCGGGAGGATCACTTGAGCCCAGGAGTTTCACACCAGTCTGAGCAGGAGATCCCTTTTCTACTAAAAATAGAAAAACTATCCCCGTGTGGTGGAGGGCACCCATAGTCCCAGCTACTCGGGTGGCTGAGGCGGGAAGATCACTTGAGCCCAGGAGTTTGAGGTTGCCATGAGCTGTGAGGCCATAGCACTCTACACAGGGTGTCAGAGTAAGAATCTGTCTCAAAAAATAAACGAACAAACAAACAAACACTGACTATACACAGAAATGTGATGACTAGTATCCTCCTTACAGTGTGGATCTGAAGGGGGAAAGCAGTAATTAAGGTTTGGGAAATAAAAGACTAGACTGAGCATCTTGAGGTGTTCTGACTATTAATCCAAATTCCAGACATCCCCGGCGTTGGCTCCTAATCCAGGGAGACCCCTCCTGGAGCATTTTCCATAGCTCCATCCCTTTGAAAACGCGTCCAGAAGGCTCTCACTTGGACAGACACAAGGTGAGGTGCAGGGACAGCCTGGCTCAGCTCAGAGAAGCCATAGCCCTTCACTGGGACTCAAACAGCCTCCTGACGGGTCCAGGCCCAGTCTGTCCCAGTCCTTCTACAGAACACGCAGGGGCAGGCCAGGGAGCACCAACTCCGTATCTGGCTGGGGACTCAGAAAATACCCTTTGTGTGGGCTGGGAAAAGAAAAGAGAAACAAATGTGCACTTTCTGTAAAATAGAGAGAATATTAACAAGCTGGTTGGCTAGGGAGGGCTACATTCTACCCGTATTAGGAAACACATTTAAAAGAAAAATCACTTACACTTCACACTGCAGAAGTTTCATTAGTATAATAGACTTCTGGCTACAGTTTTCCTTCCCTCCTTCCCTCTCTCTCTTTCTTTTCTTCTTTTCCTCCCTCCCTTCTTTCTTTCCTTCCTTCTTCTCTCTCTCTTTTGTTACTCAGATGATCCCTATGTGTTTAAAATGCATGTTTTCTTTTGATATGGGGTCTACATGCTGACAAATTTCTTTGGGGGGGAAAAAAAAAAATCTTTACATTCCAAGCACTTCAGTGTCCATGTTCAAAAAGCACCAGTAGGGTTTCAAGGTACATGGTGACTCTGAGGAATTGGGACATTCAGGCGAGACCCTGTGTACTGTCATTTCTGCTGGCTGTTAGGCACCTGCTGGGGGGAGCCATGAACTGTCAGGAAGTCTAGGTGGGGGAGAACCTTCCCAGAGAACCCTTTTTTTTCAGTTGGGAGTCCCTATAGAAATAAAATCTAAGACACATCAGTGAGGAACACCAAAGCCTCAATAAATTATTTAAAGGAAATGCTATCAAAAGCATTAAAAAAAACCTTTCTACTAAACATAGTAAATACCACAATCAAAGCTGATTGTGGGTATGGCAGTGTTTGAAGTTCAAGTCCACAGATCAAAGTACTTTGTAAAATGTCAAGTGCACGCAGAAGGAAGGGAAGAAGGGAGGCACAAAGTATGAGATTGTCACTTTAGAGAAACTTTCTAGTAAATGTACCTAGCAAAAGTCATTCAGCTTAGTAAGAAATTCTCAAAACTGAGTCTCATAAAATGTGCTAGGAACATACAAAACCACAACAGCAAAATCCAAAAATACACCCACAAAACAACTGTTCTAATTCCAAACTAGCAAGCAACAGTGATGAAAGAACCTGTCACACAGCTACCCGTCATCGTTAAAGAACAATTGTCAATGTACTTGCTTTGGTCAGGTGGTTATATCCTTCACCTCTTAAAAAAAAAAAAAAAAAATGCCCTTGGAAAGTTAAAAATAAGAAAGCAGCCTAAACAACAAAATTATGATGTCTGGAAGGTCCTCTCGTTGCCCTGGCAACAGGGCTTAATTAGAGTTCTGATTCGGGGCTTGGTCAAAGTCCAGTCTCTACCACGGGTCACTATTCCAGACAGCTTCAGGCAAAGTTTAAAATTACAGCCCCGCAAATGCACCGATGCTCCTGTAGTTTTCTGGAAAACAATATTTATCTGGCAGTTGCTCACAACCCCTCTTTATTTTCACCGTGAATCAATTCTTTTTAAAGCACTGGTCATGAACATAACAGAAAATGATTAAATAATTCCAGAAGAAAAGAAACATCTTACCTACAGGCAGCTGAGTTCAACAGTTGTTCTAAACAGAGGAAGTAGGAGGCAGTGGCCTTTTACATGCAGAGATTGTTTATTTAGCCCTTTTTAAAAGGTCTTGAACTCCAAAGGTTTAAGATTAAGTCCAATCCAAGTGTCTGAAGAGAAAAAAGGCAAGAGGGCCAAGTGAGAGAGGGAAAGAATCCTGGCTGCTGGGTGGTGCTACCGTTCTGAGAGCATTTGAGCTATTTTCAGCATTAATAACAGCAGCCGGGGTTGTCTGCAAAGGGCCGAAAATGCCTTGTCCGAATCCCCCACACACACACTGAAAGGGGGGCCAGCCAGGAAACCCACAACAACTTGGTTCATTGTGCAAATATTCATTTAAATTTTGAGGAAAAGTGCCAGCACCGTAGAAAACAAAACAAACCACAACTTGACTGGAATCTTAAAGCAACACAGGGTAGTTGCCATAATCCTCCAATTTTCAAAATGATTTGCAGGATTCATAGCAAATAAAATGCTCCATTCATGCGTTCTGGAGAAGGAAGAGGCCTCCTCTGATATTTACCTGCTTACTTTATATGGGTCTGAAAAATATATTTTTTCCCATCTCTCTGGTGGGAATATTCATTCATTGCCCATCTAATTCTTCTGAAGATGGAAGACAAATGGTTTCTTTTTCCAGCACGCACCTCCTAAATTTTCAGTTTCATCAACTATGCTATTTTTAAAAGCTACTGGTTAAGGCGCTGACATTTCTTATCTGTGGGCAGAGACTGGGAACCACTCAGTGACATGATGCAGGCAGAGGCTGACCCCTGCCTCTGCCTCCAAAGGCCAATGAAGAAATAATTCAGATTGGGTCACCAGCAATGACTGGCAAAGTATAAGCTTTTATTTTGTTTCAAGAATTAAAAATGAAGGCTGTGCCTGTGGCTCAAAGGAGTAGGATGCCGGCCCCATATGCTGGAGGTGGTGGGTTCAAACCCATATCCGGCCATAAACTGCAAAAAAAAAAAAAAAAAAAAAGGAATTAAAAATTAAGAACTAGAAGCTGAATTTATTCATTCATTCAGCAAATGTTTATGTGACAAGCAGTTCTGAGCCCACGATGAGCTGGGCACTCTGAGAATACAACAGCAGGCAGAATAATTAGCATTCTTGCCTTTTCCACAATGCACAAATGCAACAAGAATAAAAATGAAATCTGGTACATCTTCCAGCCTCTTTTTAACATGAGACTATTCCAATCATAGCAGTGTGAGACTGAGATCTCTTTCTACTCTGACTGAAAGAAGATGCTCCGTGTCCTCACAGCAACTTCTGGCTTCCATTGCTTCCTTATGCCTTTTGCACCACCAGCAAGAAGGAAAATTACTTGCTTCCTACCAAGGAAGCACTTGAGTATTTTTATAAAAGCCTTTATTCCATGTAGATGGAATCTTTGTTTCTTTTCAACTCCCTATTCCCCCTAACAAAAAGAATGCTTCACCAACCAGAAAGTACTGCACAGGCTTCAAGTCAGGAGGTGAAACAAGATTCTGTCATCTTAGTCTAAGATTAAAAACTGCCTCCATACATTTTATAATTAATACGAGGGGTGTGCTAGAGGCTCACATCAAATCCAACTCTTTCTTTGGAATTAAAGAAAGCCACTGGGCTCAGCACCTGTGGCTCAAGCGGCTAAGGCGCCAGCCACATACACCTGAGCTGAGAGGTTCGAATCCAGCCCGGGCCCGCCAAACAACAACGAGGGTGAAAGAAAAGAAAAGAAAGAAAAGGAAAGGAAAGGAAGCTAGGCATTGTGGCGGGGCCACAGTCCCAGCTACTTGGGAGGCGGAGTCAGGAGAATTGCTTGAGCTCAGGGATTGGAGGTTGCTGTGAGCTGTCATGCTACAGCACTCTATCCAGAGCAACAGCTTGAGGCTCTGTCTCGAAAAGAAAGAGAGAGAGGGAAGAAGGAAGAAAGGAGGGAGGGAGGAAAGGAAAGGAAAGGCAAGGAAAGGCAAGGAAAGGAAAGGAAAGGAAAGGAAAGGAAAGGAAGAAAGCCAGCCACTGGAATCCATTATAGGAAAATACCAAGGATTATGCATAATGTAAAGAAAATGATTTTATAACCATTTTGAGTACCATGTTAGAATAGTAAAATCCTTCAGCGCAATAGACCTTATATTAAAACTACACAAATATTTCACTTAAAAAAAGAATCACAAAAAACAAAAAATAATGAATTACAACTTAACTTTGAAATATCTAATCAGAATTTTAAAATAAGGTTAACTTTATTTAAAAAATATACACCAGGCTTTAAAAATAAATCACTGTAGAATAATGCAATTTTTTGTTCATTTATTTTAAATGGTCACATTTTAATATGTCTTAACTACCTGCCAACTTAAAACAAGGGATTTGTTTTGCTTGGCCACCATGTTGAATGGTAATTCAACTGGCAAAAATTGGAAGCTCAGCCTCACACCAACACATTTTTTTAAAGCTGTTTTTACTTTTTCTTCCTTATAGTAGTTTATAACAAAAAAGAGAAAGATATATGTAAAATTGGCCTTCCATAAGAAACTATAGGCATTAACGAGGCAAATAAAGATGAATTTCTGACTACTAAACCGATCGTTATTTTTCAGTTCTGAACTGCCTGCTTGCCACATGCATCCTCAGGGATGGCCCTAGCCTCACTTTACCTGTCAGAGAAATAATCATATTAAACTCTGCTCTGGAACAAACAGGTCCCGACCCTGCTGGCTGCCTTCACTGAGGATAACTCTCCTATCTCCTATCCCACGGCCCCTTTGTTCCTGGAGGCTCCCGACTGCCCACACAGCCTGTCAGTGAGCCCTGCCAACAGACTTGACGGCACAGAAGAGAACGAGTCAGACTGTAGGCATGTTCCAGAAGGTTAGAGGGGGTGGAAAGCTCTGACTTTTCTACTTACCCAACTAGTAGGACTTTTATTATTTTATTTTATTTGAGACAAAGCCTCACTCTGTTGCCCAGACTAGAATACTGTGGTGTCATCACAGCTCACAGCAACTTCAAACTCCTGGGCTCAAGGGATCCTTCTGCCTCAGTCTCCCGAGCAGCTGGGACTACAGGTGCCTGCCACCACACCCAGCTAATTTTTCTGTTTTTAGTTGAGACGGGCTCTTCCTCTTGGTTGGGCTGGTCTGGAACTCCTGAGCTCAAGGAATCTACCTGCCTCAGTCTCCCAGAGTGCTAGGATTATGGGAGGTAGAGCCCAGCCATGACTTTAATCTTAATATGCTATGAATGTTTTAATAATTGTACAAATTTAATTTAATGCTGTTATTCAGATCTTTCTTCTGTTCTTTTTGCCTCTTTCCCAAATAAGTTTATTTTAAAAAAGTTGGGACATGTTTATATTTAAGTGGACTTCTTACATTGGTGAATCACAAGGCCTTTGGCATAACCCCAGCCCTGTGTAAAATGAGGCTGATAGTAGCACCAATCCAGGGTTATGGGAGGGCTCATCTGAATAATGCACATAAAATGCTCAACTGAGTAACATCTGACACACAGCAAGCATTTGATGAAAGTTAATATTATCACAGCTGTAAGTCTAAAGCCTTGTTTTCCAAGATGGTAGTTCTCTATGGCTACTGAGTTCCTAAAATATGGCTAGTCAGAACTGACATAGATGTAAGTGTAAAATGCACGCTGGATTTCCAAGGCTTAATATTAAAAAAAGAATGGGAACTATGGCACTAATGTTTAATATTCATCAAATGTTGTAATGAGAGTATTTCGGACATAAGCTCTTTTGTTAAAACTAATTTTATCTCTTTCCTTTTACTTTTGTAAAAGGACCACCAGCAGGGCAGCGCCTGTGGCTCAGTGGGTCGGGTGCAGCCCCATATACCGAGGGTGGCTGGTTTGAACCCGGCCCAGCCAAACTGCAATTAAAAAAAAAAAAAAAAAAAAAAAAAAAGCTGGGCATTGTGGTGGGTGCCTATAGTCCCAGCTACTCGGGAGGCTGAGGCAAGAGAATCACCTAAGCCCAAGAGTTGGAGGTTGCTGTGAGCTGTGATGTCATAGCACTCTATAGAGGGTGATAAAGTGAGACTCTGTCTCAAAAAATAAAAGGACCACCAGCAAATTTGAAGTTACACATGTGACCTGCATTATGTTTCTGATGGGGCAGTGCCATCTACGCCAATGGTCCTCAGACCATAGTAAACATCTGTCACCTGGAGGGTTTGTAAGCATTACTGATTCAGTAGATCTGAGAAGGGCCTGAAACTTTGCACCTCTAATAAGTTCCCAGGTGATTCTTGAGCACACTTTGAGAACCACCAGTGCTGAGCCTTGGTACTCAAAAAGTGGTCGATGGACCAATGTTAATGTCATGACTTGGGATTTTAAGGACATCCTTATGTGTATGCTCACTAAAACCTGAGAGAAGTTGATAGAAAGTTGTGTCTCTCATCCCTAGGTACATCAAAGACTTACCTGGCAAATTCCAAAAAAAAAAAAACAAACAAACAAACAAAATACCAGTATGCTGGACGACATCTAGAGAGTTCAATTTAGTCAAAGTGGAGGAGGCTCAAGCATCTGCTTATCTGAACAGCTGTCCAGTGGGTGACTCCTGTGTTACAGCAAGCACTCGGGTGACTCCTGTGTTACAGCAAGCACTCAGAGTTTGAGGGGCGGCAGAGCCCATCAGAACAGGTGTGGAAAAGCCAGGATCTGGAAACTAACACTCCTCTGGTCCTAGTGAGGGGTCATCAGGTGTTGGAGGACAGGAGAAATCATACAGGAAGGGCCCACGAGTGGGTAAGGCAGCTGACGAGGGAGCCGGGGAGAGACTGCCCTGCCTCTGCATATCCAACATAAGTCCCAGCCATCCCAGGCTTGGAGTTCAAAGCCCAGCCTTGGTCTCAGAGGAACCAGAGCACTAGATGAGTTATCTGGGTAGAGATGCAGGCTCAGAGGGATAAGACGAGGACTTAGCTTCACAAACCTTGCTGTAATTCAAGAACAGAACCAAGAGTAACTGATTTTCTTAAACACTTCATAATGACAAGCTCAGTTTCAGAGGTCAGAGCAGAAATAATCTTTCAAATAGAGATGAGACGGGAAAAAAATGAATGAAAGTGTCGACAGTCACACTAGTTACACATGTCCTTCTCTCCTCTCTAACAAGATAAAAACCGAAATCGTTCTGGGCAGAGGTTGGTCCAATTACAACAATGTCCATTACAGGATAGTCGACACAGAGCAGACCACCCTACAGGGTATTTATACCCAAGAGAGGATATTTTTGGCTGGGCACAGTGGCTCGCACCTATAATCCAGCACTCTGGAAGGCTGAGATAGGAGGATTGACTTGACTTAGGAGTTTGAGACCAGCCTGGGCAAGAGCAAGACCTCCATCTCTACTAAAAATAGAAAAACTAGCTGGACATTGTGGCAAGCGCCTGTACTCCCAGCTACCAGGGAGGCCGAGGCAGGAGGATGACTTCAGTGCAGGAGTTTGAGGTTGCTATTAGCTATGAGGTCACAGCATTCTACCCAGGGTGACTGACAGGCCTGTCAAGAAAAAGAAAAAGAAATAAAGAAGAGAGAGAGAGAGAGTGAGAGAGAGAGAAAGAAAGAAGGAATTAAAGAAAAAAGGAAGGAAGAGAGGATCTTTTTAACCCAAATAACTCTCCAATAGTCAGAACTGGCGGGAAAGGTTCATATATTGAAGGAGAGAAACCCTCTGTCAGTCACTATCCTCTGTTCCATCCTTAAATCAGCAAGCAGGCCAGTCTGTAAAAGTTCATCCAAATAACCTCATCAGTTTGCCAAATGACTTTTCATTTTTCCAGGCGACACTACAGTGTGGTGCATTTTAGACACCTTCATCAAAATAACATTGTCCTGATGAGAGAGAGTCTAGGCTCTAGGCTCATGGCAAGATCTAAAACTTTTGACTCTGCCTGCAGACACCATCTGCGGCTTCACTTCCTGCTCCCTTGGTTGCTTCTTTCAGAAAACTTTTTCAAGTGCCAAACTCTTAACACAGAAAGTCTGAAGTCAGGGTGCCTGGGTTGAATCTGGTCTTGCCTCTTACATGTGAAACCTTGGGTCATTTAGCCTCCCTCTGCCTCAGTTTCCTCCTCTATAAGGGAACCTATCTCATGGGGTTTTTAGAAGGATGTAACATGTTATGTGAAAGAACACTCAATGTCCTTTGCTCAGTGAGTAGGGTGCCAGCCACATACACCGAAGGTGATGGGTTCAAGCCTGGCCTAGACCTGACAAATAATAATGACAACTGCAACAAAAAAATAGCCAGGCGTTGTGGCAGGCACCTGTAGTCCCAGCTACTTGGGAGGCTAAGGCAAGAGAATCGCTTAAGTGCAAGAGTTTGAGGTTGCTGTGAGCTATAATGTCACATCACTCTACTGAGGGCAACAAAGTGAGACTCTGTCTCAAAAAAAAAGAAAGGAAGGAAGGAAGGAAGGAAGGAAAGAGAAAGAAAGAAAGAAAGAAAGAAAGAAAGAAAGAAAGAAAGAAAGAAAGAAAGAAAGAAAGAAAGAAAGAAAGAAAGAAAGAAAGAAAGAAAGAAAGAAAGAAAGAAAGAAAGAGTTCTGAGTATCACTGGGAAGG
>CAUYPK010022964.1:0-41571 GCA_963574355.1 Loris lydekkerianus
GATCATCTCTGAATACTACCTGAAACTCTATGCCCAGAAATTTGACAATGTGAAGGAAATGGATCAATATTTGGAATCACACCCTCTCTTTAGACTTAGCCAGGAAGAAATAGAACTCCTGAACAGACCAATTTCAAGCACCGAGATTAGAGAAACAATAAAAAAGCTTCCAACAAAAAAATGCCCTGGTCCAGATGGCTTCCCAACAGAATTCTATCAAATATTAAAGGAAGAACTTATTCCTGTACTGCAGAAATTATTCCAAAAAATTGAGGAAGAAGAAATCTTCCCCAACACATTCTATGAAGCAAACATCACCCTGATACCAAAACCAGAAAAAGACCCAAACCAAAAAGGAAAATTTCAGAGCAATTTCACTCATGAATATAGATGCAAAAATTCTCAACAAAATCTTCACCAATAGATTACAGCTTATCATCAAAAAAGCCATACATCATGATCAAGTAGGTTTCATCCCAGGGATGCAAAGCTGGTTTAACATACCCAAGTCCATAAACGTTATCCACCATATTAACAGAGGCAAAAATAAAGATCATATTATCCTCTCAATAGATGCAGAAAAAGTATTTGATGAAATCCAGCATCCTTTCCTAATTAGAACACTGAAGAGTATAGGTATAGGTGGCACATTTCTAAAACTGATTGAAGCTATCTATGACAAACCCACAGCTAATATTTTAGTGAATGGAGTAAAACGGAAAGCTTTTCCTCTTAGAACTGGAACCAGACAAGGTTGTCCTCTGTCACATTTACTATTCAACATAGTGCTGGAAGTTCTAGCCAATACAATTAGGCAAGACAAGGAAATAAAGGGAATCCAAATGGGAGCAGAGGAGGTCAAACTCTCCCTCTTTGCTGACAACATGATCTTATACTTAGAGAATCCCAAACCCTCAAACAACAAGACTACTAGAAGTCATCAAAAAATACCGCAATGTTTCAGGATATAAAATCAAAGTCCACAAGTCAGTAGCCTTTGTATATGCCAATAACAGTCAAGATGAGAAGCTAATTAAGGACACAACTCCTTTCACCACAGTTAAAAAAAAAAAAAGAAAAAGAAATACCTAGGAATATACCTAACGAAGGAGGTGAAGGACCTCTATAAAGAAAATTATGAAATCCTCAGAAAGGAAATAGCAGGGGATATTAACAAATGGAAGAACATACCATGCTCATGGATGGGAAGAATCAACATTGTTAAAATGTCTGTACTTCCCAAAGCAATCTACCTATTCAATGCCATTCCTATTAAAATACCAACATCATACTTTCAAGATTTGGAAAAAATGATTCTGTGTTTTGTATGGAACTAGAAAAAAAACCCATTTAGCTAGGGCAGTTCTTAGTAATAAAAATAAAGCTGGGGGCATCAGCATACCAGATTTTAGGTTGTACTACAAAGCCATAGTGGTCAAGACAGCATGGTACTGGCACAAAAATAGAGGCATAGACACTTGGAATTGAATAGAAAACAAGGAAATGAAACAACATCTTACAACCACCTAATCTTAGATAAATCAAACAAGAACATACCTTGGGGAAAAGACTCCCTATTCAATAAATGGTGTTGGGAGAACTGGATATCCACATGTAAAAGATTGAAACTGGACCCACACCTTTTCCCACTCACAAAAAGTGATTCAAGATGGATAAAGGACTTAAATTTAAGGCATGAAACAACACAAATCCTCAAAGAAAGCATAGTAAAAACACTGAAAGATATTGGCCTGGGGAAAGACTTCATGAAGAAGACTGCCATGGCAATTGCAACAACAAAAATAAACAAATGGGACTTCATTAAACTGAAAAGCTTCTGTACAACTAAGGAGACAACAACCAAAGCAAATCGACAACCTACACAATGGGAAAGGATATTTGCATATTTTGAATCAGACAAAAGCTTGATAACTAGGATTTATAGAGAACTCAAATTAATCCACATGATAAAAGCCAACAATCCCATGTATCAATGGGCAAGAGACATGAATAAAACCTTCTCTAAAGAAGACAGATGAATGGTTAATAAACATATGAAAAATGTTCATCATCCCTGTCTACTAGAGAAATGCAAATCAAAACCACTCTGAGATACCATCTAACCCCAGCGAGAATGGCCCATATCACTAAATCTCAAAACTGCAGATGGTGGCGTGGATGTGGAGAGAAGGGAACACTTTTACGATGCTGGTGGGACTGCAAACTAATACAACCTTTCTGGAAGAAAGTATGGAGAAACCTCAAAGCACTCAAGGTACACCTTCCATTTGATCCTGCAATCCCATTACTGGGCATCTACCCAGAAGGAAAAAAAAATCCTTTTATCATAAGGACACTTGTACTCGACTTTTTATTGCAGCTCAATTTACAATTGCCAAAATGTGGAAACAGCCTAAATGCCCACCAACCCAGGAATGGATTAACAAGCTGTGGTATATGTATACCATGGAATACTATTCAGCTATGAAAAAAATGGAGACTTTACATCCTTCGTATTAACCTGGATGGGAGTGGAAGACATTATTCTTAGTAAAGCATCACATGAATGGGCAAGCATGAATCCTATGTACTCAATTTTGATATGAGGACAATTAATGACAATTAAGGTCACAGTGGGGGTGGGGAAAGGAAAAGCAGAGAGAGGGAAGGAGGGAGGGGGTGGGGCCTTGGTGTGTGCCACACCTTCTGTGGGCAAGACACAATTGCAAGAGGGACTTTACCTAACAAATGCAATCAGTGTAACCTGGCTTATTGTACCCTCAATGAATCCCCAACAATAAAAAAAAAAAAAAATGGTAAACAAAATTAATAAGTGTCTCACTAGATTAATAAATAATAGAAAAGAAAGGACCCAAATAACAAAAAGGAGATATCACAACTGGTACCATATAAATACAAAATATCATCTGTGAATATTCTATCTCTATGACATAAACTCAACAATTTTGAGGAAATGGACAAATTCCTGGAAACACAATCTTCCAAGGCTTAATCAGGAAGAAATAGAAGTCCTGAACCAATCAATAATGAGTAATGAAATTGGAGTAGAAGTAGAAAATTTTCCCACAACAACAAAAAATCTCTAGACAATATTGTTTCACAGCTGAATTTTATCATACCTACAAAGTTGAATTTTTACCCATAGTGCAGAAATCATTTCAGAACATTGAGAAGGAAGGAATCCTCTCGAACTCTTTCTATGAAGCCGGCATCACCTTGGCATCACTTCGCCAGACTTAAGTTATGATATAGTAATCAAACCCAGGAAAGGACACAACAAAAAGTGAAAACTACCGACCATTATAGCACCAATATATATTATAGATGCAAAAATCCTCAATAAAATTCTCACAAACTGAATTCAATAGCGCCTCAAAAAAATAATCCACCGTGACCAAGTGGACTTCATTCATAGATGCAAGGAAGGTTCAACCTATGTAAATCACTAAGTGGGATTCACTACATAAAAGAAGCAAAAGCAAAGATCATATGATCATGTCAATAGATGCAGACAAAGAATTCAACACAATTTATCACCCTTTGTGATAAAAAACTCTTAGCAAAATAGGCATAGACGGTAAACATCTCAAAATTATAAAAGTCATATATGACACCTCACAGGCAAAATCACACTGAATGGGGAAAAGTTGGAAAGAGTTGCCACTTAGATCTGGAACAAGATAAGCATGCTTATGGTCACCACTTCTATTCAACACAGTGCTAGTGCTAGAAGTCCTAGCCAGAGCAATCAGGTAAGAGAGGGAAGTTAAGGGTATCCAAATTGGGAAAGGGGAGGTCAAACTCTTATGCTTTGCTGATGATATCATCTTATATTTAGAATGCCACAAAGATTCCACGAAGAGAATCCTGGAATTGAGAGAAAAATTTCAGCAAAGTCTCCAATTACAAAATTAATGTACACAATTCAGTAGCATTTCTATATACCAACAACAGCCCCGTGAGATTTAAATAAAAAAACTCACTATGTTTCACAGTAGCTACAAAGAAAACAGAATACCTGGGAATATTTTTAACCAAGGAGGCAAAATATCTCTACAAAGAGAACTACAAAGCATTGAGGAAGGAAATTGCAGATGACATAAACAAATAGAAAAAAAATATTATGCTCATGGGTCAGCAGAATCAAAATTGTGAAAATGTCCATACACCTACGTGATCTACAGATTCAGTGTAATCTCCATCAAAATATTAATGTCACTTTTTGCAGATCTAGAAAAAATAGTTCTATGCTTTGGAAGCAGTAAAGATCCTGAATATCCCAAGAAACCTTAAACGAAAGGAATAAATGTGGAGGCATCACTTCACCAGACTTAACTTATAATATAGTAACCAGAACAATATGGTACTGGCACAAAAATAGAAACGTAAGTCAATGGTACAGAAGAGAAAACCCAGATATAAAACCATCCACATATTGACAAATTAAATAATATACACTACAGAAAAGAATCCCTATTCAGTAAATAGTACTGGGAAAATTGGATAACCACATGTAAAAGATTGAAACAGGATTCATGTCTTTCCCCACTCACAAAAATTAATTCAAGATGGATAAGAAACTTAAATCTAAGGCATGGAGCCATAAGAATTCTTGGAAAAAATTTTCTATTATAGATATCAGTCTAGGCAAAGGATTTATGAAAAAGACCCCAATGACAATCACAGAAAAGACAAAAATAAATAAATGAGACTTGATTAAATTAGAAAGCTTCTACACAGCCAAGAAACAATCAACAAAGCATATAGACAGCCTAAAGAATGGGAGAAAATATTTGCATGCTACACCTAATACTCAGAATCTACACAGAACTCAAGAAAATTAGCAAGAAAAAAGCAAACAGCCCCAATAAAAAGAAAGCAAAGGACATGCACAGATGCTTTTCAAAAGAAAAGAGACTAATGGCCATAAACAAATGAGAAAATGCTCAATATCACTAATCATCAGGAAAATGCAAATCACCTAACCGCAGTGAGAACGGCTTTTATCAAAAAATTCCAAAATGTGGATGCACAGACAAAGGAACCAGTGTTGGTGAGCCTGCAAACTAGTACCCACTTTATGGAAAACAACTAAAAGAACTAAAAGTAGACCTACCATTCAATTTAGTAATTCTACTACTAGGTATCTACCCAAGAGAAATGAGTCATTTTATCTAAAAGACACACTCAAGTGTTTATTGCAGCACAAGTCACAATCACAAAGATGTGGAATCAACCCAGGTGTCCATCAATTCATGAGTGTATAAAAAACATGTGGCACACACACAGTTATACACACACACACACACACACCATGGTATGCTCACTACTCAGCCATGAAGAAAGATGATGCAATCACTTTTGCAAAAATTTGGAAGGAATTGCAGGCCATTCTTCTAAGTGAAATATCACAAGAGTGAAAAAACAAACACATGTATTCACTATTAAATTGGAACTAACGATGAGCACTCGTGTGCACAGATGGAAGTAAAATCCCCAGAAGTCAAGCCGGTGGGATGGGTGAAATCACACCTGATGAATGCAATGGAGACTATCTGGATGATGGGCACATGTATAACCCTGACTCAAGCCGTATAGAAGCAATCCATGTAACCCTATAATATTCTGGGAACAAAATAAAAGGGGGAAGAAGGGAAAACAAAGGCATACAGAGAGAAGCTGGCCACGCGGCAACAGAAGCAAGAGGTTGAAGTGTTGTATTTCTAAGTCACCTACAAGGCAAGTGGTCCTTAGGAACCTAGTGGTCCCTAGTGGTCAGAGGAAGTGCGGCCTGCTGATTTCAGACCTATGGCCTCCAGAATGTGAGACAAAGCATGTCTGGTGTTTGAGTCACTCCATCACCACAGCAGTCCCAGGAACCAAGGCACTGAGGTCTGCATGAGCCAGGTTCTGCCCCACTCATGACGGCACCTGACTGCCAGAGTCCGCCTGCCCATTGAGTTCCACCTCAGCCCAGTCCACAGATGAGGAAGGTGAGCATTTGAACCAAAAGTGTGTGTCTACTTCCAAAAATTATCCACTTTCTATAACACTGCTATCCTCAAATTCTTGCTGTGTCATGCTACTCTCATGAAATTAAATGGAGATTTTATTTATGTGGGCTAGTTGAACAGTCATTGGATACTCTTTCCACAGAAGCACTCTTTACTCTCCATATAAAACTTACTGAGCACTTCCGCTGTGCTGAGCCTGTGATGAGATGGAAGGTGTGAGGAGCTCACCCTCACCCTAGGAGCTTGTTGTCCGGCTGGGAGTCAGACCTACAGAGAGTTGGCCACGTGATGGGAAGATTGCCAGCGTGGAGGCAGGAGCAAGGCTTGGTGAGGGAAGAGGAGGCACCTAAGAACCGGGACAGCTTTCCACAAAGCACCGAGGACCATGCAGAAAATGAATGATCCTTGACATTGGACAAGAAGATGGGATTGAGGAGAGCAGTGTAGAAAACGGATACAGCAGAGGCTAACGGGGGAGGCCTGAGACCTCATGGCGGGTGTGGGTGTGGGGAGTGTGCATGTGGGGCTCTCGGCATGGTTGGAGGTGGGGGGGGCGGGAAACCACTCGGAACTCCAACAGCCTCCTGGCCATGTGCAGCCACTAGGCTTGGTTCTACTCAGGGGCTTTCCTGTGCATGGGCCTCGCTGGGGCTGCCGATGCGCTGGTAAGAGAGAGCGGGGAGAGAAGGTCGGGAGAGGAGACCGAGCAGGCAGACCATGGCCGTCCTCCCCCGCACGTGTGAGAGCCCTGCCTGTATCTGCTTCATGTGAGCACACACCTGCTTTCTCCTTTTCTCCTTTTCCTTCTGTTCCTTCCCCTTCTTCCTAGTTTCTCTCTTTCCTCACCCCCTTCTTTGAGAAGAGTTCATAGGTACAATAATCTATATACATGAAAAAATAAACAGAATTCCTACTGTTGACACACCAGTGGCATAGAATGCAAAGAAGAAACGTTTTGAGTGATGGAGATACTCTAAGAAGTGGTACTTTGGAACTGCCCATTAAGCTTCTCTATAACTGTGTTCTCTGCACATATACCACCATATCCCTTATGTTTGCCTCCCAGTCCTCTGTCTTTGGCCCCAGTAAATACTGGCTTCTTTCCTGGTAGGCTTTGGTGGTCCTGTGATGAGAATTAGATTCCTGTGTCTGCCTGAGCTGCCCCTTCCTGCACTGGATGGGGCTTGGGTGGGGTACGGGGCCATTCTCTGAGTCTCATAGGAAGGCTGGTTATCACCTCCAGGGAAAATCCTTGAAAAGGTGATTTCTTTTGGATCAAGGTAATAACTCCCTTTCTTTATATGGTTCCCATGTTCACATGCACTTTCTCATTTAACCCCATAATGTTATTTTTAGAGGAGTTTGATTAGCTTTGTTTTATTGCTGTGGAGATGGGACTCAGCAGTATGCAGTGGCTTGAGGTCAAGTATGAAATAGAGTAAGGGGTGCAGTAAGGATTTGAGACCGAGGCTCTGGCCCTTAGCTTTTGTGTTCTCTCTCATCCCTCCGAGTCCCCCACTACCCTGGAAGAAGAGTCCAAGTATTGGCATTAAGAGCACTTTCCATGAGTAATGAAATATTGTGACTTACTTATTGGTGACCCCCAACCAGACAGAGTTTTCACACCAGAAAGGGTGAAATGTGCCCTCATCTGGCTGACAAGATTGGAGCAGGAGAGGGGACAGGGTGTGTGGGAGGCTGGCAGGGCCTGTCATCACTGCACACATTTACCTCCTGGAAGGTAGACTTTTTTTCTGCTTTGTAAATTGGGATTCATGAAATATGGGTGCCTTATTCCCAAGTAGGATTGTTACCCACAAGCCCCCTGAGCCCATCAAGAATTGAGTCTGGGTTTCCCCTGCTTGGCAGAGACAGCGAGGTCCAGTAGGAAAGAGAGATGTTGGGGCCAGCAGAGTGAGGCTCCAGTCAGTGGCTGGGTGATGGTGGACAAGTCCTTTATTCCCCTGAGGCTATTGTTTCTTATCCATAAAGTTGGGTTAATAATACTTATACCCCAGAAAGGATTAAAGGAGTTAAATTAAGTGTCCAACACAAAGTAAGCAAAAATATAGTTTTTTTTTTTTTTTTTTGGCTAAGTGTGGTGCCTCACACCTGTATTCCTACCACTCTAGGAGGCCCAGGTGGGAGGATCCCTTGAACTCAGGAGTTCTAGACCAGCCTGAGCAAGAGCAAGATCCCATCCTTACTAAAAGTAGAAATATTAGCTGGGCATTGTGGTGGGTGCCTATAGTCCCAGCTACTCAGGAGACTGAGGCAGGAAGATTCTTAAACCCAGGAGTATGAGGTTGCTGTGTGCTATGATGCTATAGTCCTCTAGCCTCGGCAACAGAATGAGACTCTGTATGTATGTCTATATATATATATATACACACACACACACACACACACACACACACATACACACACACACACACACACATACACACACATATATATATATATACACACATACACACACACACACACATATATATATATCTGGACAGTAGAGGGAGGCCATGCTGTATCCACGGGCTTTCTGTCACAGCCCAGCTCTCTGGAGCAGGAGGAGGGAGAAGTAAAGGGTGCCCCTGTAGGTCCAGGACTGGAATTGTGACTCGGTGTGGCCTCGTGGGACAGCAGGGAAGAAATAAAACCTCAGGCTTTGTCTAATGAGCGGCCTAGCTCAAGTACGAGTTTCCTTCATTCACCCATTTCATTTATGTCCTTTCTTTACCAAGTGTTTTCCAAACACTCATAGTGACTGGACCTACACAAAAGTGAGTAAAAATAGATAACATGCTTCTTCCGAACCCAAGATCTTATGCTCAGCTGGGAAGTCAGTGTAACAAGTAAGTACCCGGCAGTGCATTGGACAAAAGAGTTCTGTACTACTGTGAAGGACAGGCCGAGGAGCTATAACCTGTCTGGCTGGGGAAATGGGGTGGTTCAGGGGAGGAAAACAGAGTCTGAGGACTGCATCAAGGTCTGCAGAACAGGGAGAGGGGCAAGCCACCGGCGGAGCCTCACATCCTGCAGGGCCCACCTGGGCCAATGGTGCGGCCTGGCTGGAGAGGGAGGTGAGTCAGGCAGAGAACTGGGTTCTAGAAACCCCTGTGAGCCAGGCTCAGGGGTTAGCTCCTCGCTCCTGAGGAAAGGCAGCAGCCGGGGCCCACAGTGGGTGTGCACTTCCTGCAGAGCCCTCTGGCTAAAGTGGGGGACAGATACAGGTGGGGTGGGCTGGGCTGGGGGACCCAGGGGCCAGGCAGGAGCAGACCACAGCCAAGCTCAGCAAGGTGGGTGAAACTGGGGCCTCCAGGGGTGCATCTGGTGGTCAGGGGGCGGAAAGATTACGAAAAATATTTTCACTAAGAAATGGCTCACATGTTGATTTCATACTTTGTCCTTATCTTTGAAATTTGGATGTGTGAATCTAACATTTTATCAAAAATAAGGAATATTGTTTATTTTATTTTTCTGGTTGGAAGGCCTTTTGGCTCTGAGCATCTGAGGAAATGAAGGAGGAACATGAAGCTGTTACTCTGACAGACTGCACGAAAATCTCATTCATTTAGAACACAAGGGACCAGACAATGAATTCCAAATTAATTAGGTTTGCAACATGTGAAAACATTGCTCGGAAATATAGAACATCTCGCTGGCTGAGGAGTCCCCGTTCATTCCTTTGACGGATGCAACATTTGAAGTTGGCTGATGACAACAATGCCATTTCCTATATTTGGGGGCAAATGACAGGTTGTTTGAGAAACGTATCATGTGGCTCCTTTGGTTATATCAGTGAAACTCGTCAGATTCTTGCCTGTTGTCTGTATCTGGGCAGCTATCAGATTTTACACTTTAAGGATGTTCGTCTTCCTTCTTGAATCCTGACCAATCTTATGGTTAACCAGATATCCCTGCCATTGGATTATTGATTTCTAAAGATTCATTATTACTGTTACTTTTTCTCTTCCAGATCTTTCATCCTTCCTTCCATAGTGGCTTGTGTTCCTCGGATAGTGCTCAGCTTCCTCGTCTTTTCTGCGCAAGGACCTGGCACTTTGCATTCCCTCATTCCAGCAGGTTTCCATGGCACCGGGCTCCCCGCAGGTGCGCTCTGGCAGGTGGGCAGGGCACCGCTCTGCTGGTTTTGGCCACTGCAGCAGGGCTTGCTGCACATGTGGGTAGATATATGAGTAATTACCGTGTCTACGCTTATTAACCTTTTCTTTCTGTATTGGAATCAGCTTAACCCAAGGCTTTGTGATAATTATGCTGTAATGAAATACTCAACATAACAAGGAGGAAAGTGTAGCGCTGTCAGAGGTAGGATAATGAAGGTTAGAAAGGGGAGTGGTATGTAGAGAAGCCTCAGAGGTAGGGGACTGCTGGGAGGTTTTCTGTCTTTCTAGAACCAGAAGGAAGGAGGGAGAGGAAGACCAAGGTAGAATAAAAGGGGGTTTACCTTCATCTCTTATTTTTCTTTTCTTTTCTTTCTTTTTTCTTTTTTTGACTGGGGTCAGTATATGGGGCCAGCCCCCTACTCCTTGAGCCACAGGCACTGCCCTCATCTCTTATTTTTCAAGGTAACCAATGGACTGGGAAAATTGAAATAGGATTTGCAAAGTCAGAGCAAGGGGGATTGAGAGAGAAAGGAAGGGATTGAAGATGTAGGGAGACATCAGAGGGTTGACGCCAAGTCCGGAGAGACCAGGGGCAGGGCCTGGGCTGGAGGCTAGGCAGGAAGACATGTCTGCCGTTGAGATGGGGGCGGGGAGAAAGAGTATGCAGAGAAAACTTAAGTTAGGGTTCACATTTATCTTATTTAAAATTTAAGTCCAAGCTACTCAATCACTTTATCAGTTTCTTCTGAACCCACTTTCAAACACTTGAATCAACATAGGTTATGTTTTTGATGATTTCCTGCTGTGGGTTAATGGTTTTCAATACAGGCCAGGCCACTGTTCCTGCCTTAGAATGGTCTTTCCTTATGTTACCTAGGGTTGGGGAGGCAGGGATGGTTCTCTGGAAGTCTTCTGTAGGTACCAGAGCCCCAGTAGATTTGGAAAGGAGAAAACAGGTTGGTGTCTTAGCCTGAAGGGAGCAGGATTCTGAGAGTTGTTGAAAAACATCATGCGTTTAGGTACAAATTCCCCATGCCTTTTCACAGCCTAAAAATCATGTCTAATGAAAGCAGAAAAGGAAAATCCATGAAGCTATTGGTTAAATGTGCATTCCTGAGCCCTCCCTGGGGGAGCAGGTGGCTCTCCGGGGTGTGCAGGACAGGGATTTCCGTCTGAACGATGGCATTACAGTGAGCCTGCCTCGGCTTGCTGTGCCTCATTTTCCCTCCTCTGTAAAGGGAGAGATGCAGAGTTGCATGGGGACTTGAATAGACGATCTTGTTTGTGTGTCATTCACTGGCTCATCTTAGGCCTCCTTCCCGTGATTAGAATACTGATTTAGTTTGAGGATGAACTTCCTCTGTATTTCCCAGAACTCATGACTGAGGAGTAGAAATGAGCCCACCTTTGTGGTGCTGAGACACCACAGACTCTTCTCCACCAGTCCTCCTCCTCTTCCTCATTACTTACCTGGTATGTATACCTGGACGTCTTCTATAGGTACCAGCGGCCCAGTAAATTTGGAAAGGAGCCCCATGGCTTTGTAAGCACAGCCCGGACCCTCAATGATGCCCATGTGTTCTGAGCAAACCACCGGAGCTGGTGCAGGGCATGGCTGACTCGCTGTGTCTGCTGTCCAGGGAGCTCATTGCAGGAGGCTTCTTGTGGCCTCAGTAGGGTGCCTGGGGAAGGAGGTCCCATGTCTGTGCAGGTGTGCCATGGGGAGGGTGTGCTAGGGAGGCACTGGGGCTGGAGATCAGCACAAAGAACAACCACCCCCAACCCTGTGCTTGTCCTGGTCAACCACCCCCTGTCCGCATCCAGGATCCCAACATGCCCCCAGAGCTCTCTGCCTTTCCCTGACTCTACCACCAACCACACTGGCTCTTTCTCCACCACCTCTTCTTTAGCCCCACTCATCCTCCCTCAGCCAAGACCCCTCCTTCTGTCCTTTTCTCAGACCCCAGCTGCATCTGCGTCAACACACGGGTGGCTCCCAGGAGGGTCCACCGTCTATACTAGCAGCATCCAGGGCAGTTTGGAAGCTTCTACCCTGTTTCCCTGAAAATAGGACATTCTCTGAAAATAAGACCTACTTTCAGGAAAGATAAGACATCCCCTGAAAATAAGACCTAGCGCATCTTTGGGAGCAAAACTTAATATAAGACACTGTCTTATTTTCAGGGTAACAGGGTAGCACACAAAGGCGAGGGACTGGTTGTTCTCAGAGTAACTGGACTAGGAACACATTTTTCTGACTGAACAATTATAAAACTGACACAAACAAGCTTATTTAAGGGACACTGTAATTAGAGTCTCCCAGACAATTCTGAGTACTGGGCTGAAAATTCTGAGTATTGGGCCTGGAGAGAACTGGGGGAAGGAATACTTGGAAAACAGGCTGCCTTTGGCACAGGACGTTTCCAGACAACACCAGTGACAGTGACAACCTGCGACAGTCCCACTGTGTGCAAGACACTGTCGGAGGCACTCTGTGTGTGTTAACACAGATCTTCACAAGCTGTGACAGAGCTGTGACCACCCTTGTATGGAGCTGTTCACTCTCAATGCTGGACACACATACAGGTCCATAGCCAGCTAAGGGGGTGAGTGGGATTCTGACCCAGTTCTGATCGGTTTCAGAGCTCCAGGCTTGTCATATGCCTATGTGTCAGGGACACTGATCAACCAGGATCCTTTCCTGGTCCAGGTCACCCCTTCAAGGTCCCTGTGTCCTGCATCCAGTAAGAATGAGCTGTAGGTATCTCAGCCCTCCTCACAGCGAAATTACTGATTCTTCTTGCTTCTTGCTGAACTTTGGTTCTTTGGAATTTTGTCTCCAGATGTCCCAAGCTTTGAGGATTTATCCCTCCCCCACCTTCTTGTCCTTTTACCCGAGTACACATCTGTCTTCTCTGGTCTGACTCTGGATGTGCCACCTTCGGGAAGGTTCTGAGAGGCCTCTGGGTCCTGGGAGTCCAGCCTGTTATGAGGCCCGTGGCCCCAGGGCCACCTGTATTCTCTTTCTTGGCAGACCCTGCAGTCTCAAGAGGCAGTCAGGTGTGAGGTTGGGTTCCTCCCAGAAGCATCTAGAAGAGGGAAAACAGAGCAGCCAGAACTTTGCATGGAAACCCTGTGTTAAGAGGCAGGAGGACCAATCACTTGGAAGTGTCCCCGTCCCCAGACAGCAGTCTGCATGGGGCGCCCTGGGAAGGCAGGGGAGGCATCGTTGGGAAGTGATCTGGGCCATCATGTCTGCGGTTTTCTGTCTTATCAACTGGTTGGCCACTTGTGTCCCAGGTGGGATGTCCTTGTTTTGCCCTGGTAGACTGCAACTCCAGCATAGCCTACAATGTTGTGAACGGCTCATGTGGAATCTGACCTCTTAAACGCTGACTTTCAGCTCGTACAATTTGCCTAGTAGAAGGAGAAAAGAGCAGCTATTCAGAATATGCCAATAAAATTATTTACAGATTGAAAGAACCTCTGGACCTTTCAATTTACATCGATGCACAGTTGTTTGTCACATGGACTCAGAGGTTCTCTGGAAATTGTATGGGCTTATTTGCCTAGGGAGCATACCTGCCTCTGTCTGTCTACCTGTTTGATAATTATTATAGTAAAATCAGTCTGGTGGAGACTGAGGCCTGGAAAAGTGGGGGACGGGGATGGTGGGGCTCACACTGCCAGCTAACCTTGGTATGTGTATTGGGTAGGAGGCCTCAGGTGATGAGGTAGAGGTGACTTGGCCAGCTATTTGTAGGCAGGTGACAGATTATTAGTTCAAAAATAATGCAGGGAATTCCCATGTTCTCTCTGGTTCTAATAGGAAGAGCCCAGTCATATTTTTGCAACAGCTGTGGGTGAGTTTCTGGTCAGTTTCCCTACAGTACTGGAGAGATCCTTCACTGGACTCTGAGCCAGCATTTATGTGATGCACCTTGTGTGGCTTCCACATTTGGATATGATAACCTTGAAGGTCAACTTTGATCTTTGAGATGCTCTCATCTTTTCCAAGTCACATTTCATAGGAGAGAGGATAAGAAAGAGCAAGAAGTGAAAGGGGGGCTCTTGTGGTTTGCTTTTGCACAAGCAGAGCTACCCTGGGGAAGGGAAGCGTGAAATCCTTTTATATATGAATATATATACATATATACATATTATATATACATATATACATATACAGTGTGTGTATGTATATACGTACAATATATTTACATGTATAAAATATATACACAAATACACACAATATATATTCTCTCTATATATAAACACCCTAAGTATATATATACACGCACATACATAAAATTAATAAGTTTGTAACACCATGAAGGACATTGAAAAACCTTCCATAATCTTACCTTCTTCACATAACCACCATTTCCATGTCCTTCTATTCAGGAAAAACCCCCTACCCTTCTCAGAGCCTGACTTTTGTGCAGTTGTAATATGGCACATAGAAGGTTTAATAAGAAACAGATTATGGGAACTTAAGTTCAGATGATGAGGAATAGAAAGATTCCTTAGACGTCACTTTATGTGGAAAGTAACAAGGACAAAAACGGCCTTTGCTAATCAATGTATGTCAATAATGAAACTTGACTCACACCATCCTGAGTAAATAATGCTCATCTTCAGATCTGTCAGTCTCCCGCTGGCAGTCAGTTTCGGCTTCATGCTGTCTACTGCACATTTTTATAAACTGGTGATCCTTAGGTGGGCTTCAAGGGAAGTATAAAACATTTGAAGTTGTGATATAAATTTTTGTGAGGATGTCTGTGTGCTGTTTTTCCCCCTGGGGAAAAGATCAGAGCATTTTATCAGTTTCTCAAAGGTGGCTATGACTCCTCATCTTTTAAGCACTGCTGCGTCCAGAATGAAGCCCAAACTTCTCAGGTAGCTCGTACAACATGCCCACCCGCCTGTACACGCCCACCCACCTGCACAGGCCCACCCGCCTGTACATGCCCACCCACCTGTACACACGGTGGGCCCCTTGCTCTAATCTGTGTTCTGTTTCTCATCTCATCTCCTTCTGTCTTCTTTTGTTAAAAGTCTCTCTCTCTTTAGCTAGAGTTTATTATTTTCATGAATGGTGTGTTTCATGCCTTTTAACAAAGTCTTCTCCCAGCCTTGGTCAAGTGCATCATCTTCAGCTTCCCTAGGCAGACAGTGATCCTCTGTTGTGCCCAAGGAAGGGCCCATCTGAGGAGGATGTGGCGTCCGGGGAGTCTTGTTCTACTGTGTGGCTGTCCCCACAACTGCCACAGTGCTGTAGGGACTGCAAGTGCTTAATCAGTGTTTATGGATAAGAGAAATAAGCTAAGTACATGATCTTGGTCACCATCCTCTGAGTGTAGTATTGAAATATAAGTCTCCCCACCCAGCCTTCTGCTTACCACAGTCAGCAGAACCCACCTCTGTGTTTGAGGAGTGACAGAGCAACAGGAATGCCTTCCCGGCTTTGAAATAGAAGCCCCGTTTGACCTCCGGACCACTCCACATTGCTGTTCCTAAGTTTCTTAAAGATTCTTAGCTCAACCATTTAGTGCATTGGCGTGTTATTTTCCATGGTTTTGTGCGGCCTCAATCTGCTTTCTACCGTTCATTTGTTCAGATGCATTCTGTTGATTTACAGTGTCCTAAGCTCATTGTCACTTTTTTTGTGAGACTAAGATCAAATTTAATCATCATGTTTTGGCTCAGATCCTGGTGGAATCCATTGTTTGTGGACTGTGCTTTTGGTTTGGCATCTATAAAACATCCCAGATTATCTGGAAGAAACAGTTGACATCTCTTCCATATGTACTTGAGATCCAGGATTGACCAGAATTTTCTGGGAAATGGATATGGAGAAGGACATAAACAAAAAAGCTTAACAGTGGGTAACTGTGCCTGCAGGCGGGGGGTAGGGTGGGGGGTAAACTACAAGCTTAGGAAAAGGAACGAGATTCAGAGTATAATTCAAGCCTAAATTACAAAGGAACTTCACGGAGATGAAAGATGGCGTGTTTGTGCTCACACTTGGACATGTGCACACATTGGTGGCAGGGCTGTGAGGAGGAGGACGAGAAGGACCAGGGTAGCCTACTTGGGAGGAAGCAGCGGCTGGTTGGCTGACGTCCACGTCCGCTGCAGACACCTAGCTGTGCACTTTACACTGGGCAGGCACCAGGTCTGTGCAATTGGTTTTTCAGGGTGTGAGCAGAACTTATTGCTGGTAGAAGAGAAATTAAAGTCTAAGAATTGAATTAGGGACCAAGAGAGGATGAGGAGCCACCTAAGGGGCAATCTTTAGTCCCACCCTCCACTCGTATTTTTACATAACCCCCCTCCACTGAATCCTAGTTTTACACCAGTCTGAGGACCACTACTTCCTGGAAACTAGTCTGGGCGATGAACTAAGCTGTAGTCAGTGGAATGCTAATGTTTACTGAGGATGCTAATTGGTTGTCCCAAGGAAGCGGTCGGCAGGTGGCAAGGCTGGCGGTGCCGGGTAAGTCCCTGTGCGGGCACACTCAGAGCCCCACATGCTACAGGCTCCTGCTGACCCGTCCAGCCTCCTTCCTCCCCTTCTTCCTTCTTTCCCTGGGAAGTGGATCATGAGTCATTTTTTTGCTTCTAAGCATGACATGTCAGTGTGCAAGTCACTCAGCTGAGGGGGCCTCTGCACGTGTGAGAAATGTTCCTGGAGGGTCCCAATGCCTTTGGATTTTGACTTCCGCTGGGGGACAGGAGGCAGTGAGGGCCTTCCTGTCCCTGTTTCTCTTCTCCTAGGGCTGTGAAACACTTAATCAGAAGCTGCACCTGCCAGGGCAGGGGAGGTTGATCTTTGAAGGGAGGATGTGGGGCCACCCACAGAAGTTCCACAACCTCAGAGCACTCTTTTTTAAATATTTGAGAGAAGGATGCTGGGTTTTTGGCAGAGGAATGGTAGGAGCAATTTCAGGGTGGATGGAAGCTGGAATGTGTATTGGGACAGTGAGGTGCAGATCTGCAGGAAAAATCTAAGTTAAACCCAGGGTGTGTAGCTCCTATGTTCCTTAAAGAAGTTCCTCCATCTTCCGGGGACTTCTTTTCTTTAAGATCCAGATACAGTGACTCAAGCCTGAAGCCACGTCCCTCAGAGACACTTCCTGTGATTTCTGAGGGTGCTCATGGCCACCACTTAGATTCCTGAGCACCCACCTGACTGGTTCCCTGCCCACAGCTACCGTCTCCTCTTGTTGATCAGCCTTTGTTGACAGCTCCATCATCACAGAAAGGTGCTATGTGTTAGCAGAGAGCAGGTGACAGCTGACAAGCCACCGCTGGAAATCCAGTCCCTTCTTCCCCAGCCTGGCTTCGAGGACTGTCTGATCCCGCTGTGTCCAGCCGGCCCCCTTAACACCTCTCTCCATCTCTCTCCATCCTCTCGCTCATCCACGGTCTCCACCCAGAGGAGGCAATGACCTGTTGCTCCCAGTGCAGAAACCTTCGTTTTCTTTTTCTAAACGTCTATTGTTTGCCCCAGTGGACCTTGATGTTCATGGCTGTATAGGACCAGTAAGGTCTTTTTCCTCAATAAAACATCAGCTGTTTCCCAATGAGGCACGTGACCTTCCCCTTAGACCACTGCTCTGCACCCTGGATGTTCACGGGAGTCACCGGGGAGCTTTTAGACATTGTCACCTAGACTGCCATCCCCAGGCATTCTGATTTAGTTGGTCCAGGCTGGAATTGGGCAAGGGCACATTCTTTTGGTATTTTTGTTTCATTTTTTTCTTGTTTTGATTTATTGATTACATTGAACGAGTGGATAAACTTGTTTTCAAACTTAGCTGCCACTAATTGCAGTGTGGAACCACAGTGGAAGGCAAACGGCTTACGTCAGGACTCAGTAAACTTTCTCTACAAAAGCCAGAGACTATTTTCGCCTTTGTGGGCCATGTCAGGTTTCTATAACACATTCTTCTTTTTGTTTTTCATAATTCTTTACAAATGTAAAAATCCTTTTTAAGTTGGGTTTGTACAAAATGGGCTGCAGGCTTTGTGGCCCCGCTGGACCAGCAGGCTCTGTCTTTGGCACCGGTTTCCATCTTACTACAGACAGTGGGCTTCAGAAGACCGGGCATTTTCAAGAACTTGCTGCCTTTTTTTAGTGGAAAGAGATTGAATTTATGATCATTTATGCGCCTCCAGCACTGACCTTCCTTGACTCTGTTTTGTGTTGGGGGGCACAACTAAATCCCTTGGGTCCAAGGTAGATGTGTGTTTGTCACAATCCATGTGTGGGACCGTGACAGATTTTAGCCTTTCCAGGGAAAAGACCTGGGTGTCAGTCCCAGCTCTGCCACTCAGAGCAGAGCTTCATCCCTTATGAAAAGGGATAATAGAAACTATTATGAAGGGCTGCTTGTGAAGATTAAATAAGATGATCCAATTGGTGTAATAAAGTGGGAAAGGGGGCGCCTTTGTCCAAGCACCCCCAGTGCTCGCCGCTAACTGCATCACTTTGGGCTAATGCAGCACCCCAAGCTGCAGCTTTCCCCTGTGTAAAGTGGGTGATTATATCACCGCTTCCCTCATGGGTCATGAGAATTAACGGACTAACTCAGGTACAGGGTAACAGACACGAGGCACTCACAGACAGCTATCAGTAGAGAGAAAGGGGCCAGTTTAGTCACATGGCATGGTGATCACTTGGCCACAGAATCACAGAGAACTGGACAGTGGTTCTTTGGCTGCCTTCCTAGGGCCTTTCCAGGACATTTACAAAATCAGCAAAAATACATGCAGAACCAAGAAGGCCCAGGGAAAATGACAGCCAGACATACAGCTATTGAAAACCATTATGTGCCAGGCCTGTGTTCCTTTCTGGGATAGAGAAATAAATCAGACATCGGTAATAATCACTGCCAAAGGTTCAAGGGGAGGGCATATCTTCAACTCCATAAAAATATGGCACACGGCTGGTGGAGAGATCATTCAGAGCAGCCCTGTCCTCTTTTTTCACCAGACATGCCTCTCTGGGCTGGGATGTTTGTTCTCCAAGTGGTTTTATCAGTGAGCGTGACAGCAGAATGCTGGTGCTAATAGTGGGGGTCCACCTAATAAGCTGTGGCATCGGAAATGTGCAGGAGATCAACCAAAGAAGAAGGCAGGCGGAATGGTGTGTCCCTCCTCGTGGTCTCCAGAGCCTCGCACTGAGGCCCCTGGACTACGGATGGCACACGTGGTTGGTCACTCGTGGGCCCCTTTGTCCTGCCCTCACTTGACATCAGAGAATGAAAAGCAGATGCTTCCTGGAGACCCTCAATTCCCCCCCTGCATCTGTGGCTCTCAGCTTCTGCTCCTGCCAAATCACTCTCTGAGGAAGGAGAAAGGCAGGAGTCTCAGGACCTCCGTCCGCCTTTGACTGCTCTGTTTAACTGCACCTGCTCTTCCGAGGCTGGTGTCCTTGTCAGCATGTTACCATTTTATCAGAAAGTGGAGAAACAATATTCGGACTCTGGACAAGTCTTCATCACAAAGCAAAGCTCTTTCCCAATCCCATGACACTTTCCACTGTCCTCACAAGTAACTGAGTTTTAATGATACACAATATTTGTTGAATCTTTATCATGATGTTAGCTGCATAGACTGTAGCATCTCAATAATCTCGGGGGGAGGATTTATAAACTATTCCACCAAGGACTTCTTGACAGGTAAGGGAATTACACCCCAGAGCAGAGTTATGTAGCTCGCTGAAGGTGACATAGTTAATAAGGGGTAGCATTGGCATTTGAAGTAGCCAATGGGTCCATCTTTTTAACTGGTATGCGATAAACCCTCCCTTTGATTTTTATCTCAAATCTTCTTGGTCTGATCACAAGTTGCATTTCTATTGGCAAACGGAAGCAATTATCTAGAGTTTTCTGCCCTGGATTTTTAATAATTTATGTAAAAACCTTAGTCTGTTGCTGAGGATAACGCATTTGCACTTGGGAAACGAAGTAGGAATCCATTCTCTGAACATATGAGCTGCAAAGAGCAAGTCCTCAATCTCTACTTCCTGCATTCAGCTGTGCAAGGATTCAGACCAGAGGGCACCCTGTTTATAACAGGTGTTTATAGCTCCCCATCTCTCCTGTCTGTCTGCTTGAATAGAATTCCCAGACGGACTTTACTGCTTTTTCTTCACCATTCCTCAAGTCACAGAGTGACAGCGCAAATTGAATGTAGGCAGCGCTGGAAGGATCCTCATTTCACGTAATTTATAAACAGAGCTGGTCTGAATGGCCCACTGATTTAATTACAGGATGTAAAAGTGGGTGAGACTCGGCACACCACTGACAGCTGATGGAGGCCTCCACTGAACGTCCTTATTTTCGTCTCCTGAAATTATTCAGACAGATCTTGGGGGGGGGGGGGGAGGGAATTTTGATGTGCCAATAGTAAACAGACACTTTTCTTTAACTGCCAGTAATTACCAGGTAATTTTGGTGGAAACTTGTGTCAATATAACGTAATCTCTCCTCCTGTCTATCTCTCCTTCTTTTTCCTTTTCCTCCCCCCTTCTAGCCCCTTAAGACTGTCAGGGTGTTGGCAGGGAACCTGAGAGGAATGGAAAATTCTCTTGCAAGGTATTTTGTGAGGATGCAGTTTTTGATTGGCAGCAGGTGGGATTTCTGAGCAAGCTTTTGATCCGTCCAGTGCAGCTCCCGGCAGGGAGAGGTTGTCCAGCCAGAGTGAAAAGTGTGTCCTCACCTTCCAGAAATATCCCAAGGCATGTTCACAGGCACCTGTTTTCTGGTCTGGTGGCTGCACTTTCAGAAGACGTGATTCAGGATAGACGCTGAGGATCACTGGATTCCAGCTTCTCCTGTGGCCTCCACCTGGGAGGGTCTGCCCAGTGGACTTGAAGAATTGATTTCAGATTGTGCAGAACAAAAGAACAAAATCTCGTTCCACCCTGGAAACTAGAGGCTCCCCTCCTCTCATCCACACCACTCCCCTGGCTTCAAGGGACACCCCGACCACACACTTGGCCTGAGCCTGCTGGCCTGTTCTCTGCCACACTGGACTGGGCTGGTGGCCTCAGCCAGGGCATCTCTTAGCTGCAACTCAACGTGGGTCTTCACTTTCAGCTTTGATCCAGCCAGAAGGACATGGATTCATGGATAAGCCATGGATCAGTGGCTCATTGGGCAGTGGTGGTCCTGGCTCAAAGAGTCACCAATGTCACTGAAGCCCTGGCGTGACATAGAGGAGGGACTCTCTCAGGGACCCATGTCAACACACACAGACAGGGGTCCTCGTCTCGTCCTGGACTTTATTTGCAGAACTTCTGGCGTAACTGATGAGCTCACTCTGCTTCCCTAATTGCCTTCTTTTAACATCAACTCAGACTTGAGCATGTGACCTTAGGCACATGGGTAGCCCCCTGTAGGCCAGTGTGGCTCAAGTCCTCTAAAATGTGGCCATGCATCCTTGTACCTGCCAGGCTGCTCTGGCTACATCACCACACGTCACACCCACCCTGCCCAGGGCCTCCCTTCTGCCCCTGAGTGATGTCGTCACAGCGGTAGTTAAGGTGCAAGCCACAATCCTGAGTCTTGCTATCCTGCTTGGCGAGGCCCCTTACCTTTCTCATTGCTCGAGACACAGTGGGAGTCTTCTGCCCTCCAAGAAGCTTGCCATGGGCTCTCGACCCAGTGCTCAGGGCAGCTGTGCCACTGTCACCGATTTCTGTTCCCACAATAGTGCTGCAGCACAGGTGTTATTATTCCCTTTTCATGGATAAGAAAATTAAGCTCAAAAAGTTTGTGATTTGCCTAAATTTCATATTCAACTCTAATTAAAAAAACAACCATTACGTTCTTATTCTGTGCTGAGAGTAGACTAAGTGGTTCATAGGTCTCTCATTTAATTCTTAAAGTACTCATGTAATAGGCACTGTTTGAGGTTCACACTGCAAGTGAAGAAGCTGAGGCCTAGAGAAGGGTCACAGGGGAGCAGGATTTGAGCCTTAATGATCACAGTGTAGGTGCCCATCTGGCTTCATGGCTTATTTTCTTAAACATTATGCCAACACGTTTCAGTAACTGGCAGCTATTGTTATTGTTGTTTTTTAAAAAAAGTGTTACAAATATCGGGAAAAGCTCAATCTTATTCCAAATCTGATCGCCGAGGCTAGTTCTTTTTTGATTTGTTGCATTTTTAATTCTTATATTAATTGACAAATAATGATTCCTCTAATTCTGTGTGAAGTGCCCGGTGAGGTTGCTGGAGGAGGCACAGTCAAGTGACCGCATCTGTCAGTGTGAGGAGCACGGCAAGGCGGCGTTCGTGCAGGTGGGTTCAGATTCGAAGTTGCCCAGAGCATAGTAAAAATGAAAATAGATGAAACAACAATCTGCCTCATTTCATTTCATATTTGTGGAATTACCCCAGTTGACATAAAAATGTATTGCTAAAAATAAAGCTTTTACTCGTTCATATTTTGCATCTTTATTTCCCAGTTCAGCTTCTTCTGCCCCTAAGTAACTCTTACATACTTCACTGCTTTAGAAATAGCCTTATCCAAGCTAATGACATGAAAATAAGAAGTAATGTATACTCAATTGTGCATAATAGGGTTGTAATTCCAGGGAGAGATGCCTGAGTGTTTTGCTAATGCCGGGAGAAATTCAACATGGAATTCCAGGCTCGAATTAGCCTGCGGGAGGGTAGGATGGGTTTGCACGAGGGGCGAGATGCGCTGGCTCTTCTGCAGGATTCTGTTCCATGGGGCCCTTTAGGGAGTGATGCTGGTGGGAAAACAGAGGCCACAGGGTGTCAGCGGACCTTCACCATGCTCTAGAATGCGTTGCTATCTGTAAGCAGAGGCCACAGGGCATCAGCGGGCCTTCACTGTGGTCTAGAATGCGCTGCTGTCTGCAAGCAGAGGCCACAGGGCGTCAGCGGGCCTTCACCGTGCTCTAGGATGCGCTGCTATCTGCACAGCCCTGGCTGCCTCACGACCCTCCTCTTGCCTAGAGAGGCAAGAGTCCAGCGACTCTCTGGGTACAAAATGTGTTTAATGGAGAGTGAGACTTCTAAATCATAACAGAGCAGTGTCAGAGCAGTGTCATACTCAATACAAGTTGGTCTAAAGGTTTTTTTATTAGAGATCAGAAATCATGAGCGAGGCATCCAGACCCCAGCAGAACATTTGCCTCCAATGTTAAGTGCTCCCTTTTTCTGCCATAATTGTATTTAGTTAACACTAAATGACCATGTAAGGCAACCCACCTTGATAAGCTGCCGTTATCATCCAGGGAACGGCATGGCCAGGAGTAGCACCTGGGTACCCCCAGTGATAGTGTTCTGAGGGCAGGGTTTGGGGCAGTTCTGCTGGGTAGCAGAGCTGGTACCATCATCAAGGGGACTAAGATACCCCCCGGAGCTCCAAGGGATGCTGGTGGAGTCAAGAGTGGGCATGAAGGAGTCAGGATCCAGGATTGGAGGTGAGAGAGTTGGAAGCAGGGTGGGCTGGGATGTCTACACTGACCAGGGAAAGTGATTCAGGATGAAGGGTGTGGAGGGTGAATGAACTCGCCAGCTCCCTTTGAAGAACTTGTGTGAAGGAGCCACTCAGGAAGCAGGAAGGAAGGAAAAAGCAGCGATCAATAACAGTGATTTGTATTTTATAATTGACAAAGTATTTTCACCTCTATGACTTCATGCAGTTCTTACAAAATCAGGTGAGATTAGGGCAGAGCACTTAGATCAAAAATCTCTCCATCAAAAAAATCTCTTAAAACATCATGTGGGTGTCAGGGCCATGCTGGGAGGGAGAGAAGAGCATTGTAAGGCTGGGCTGTATGCATCCTCAGCCTGCCCCGGCCATGCAGACCACCTGCTCGTGGACAAGTCACCTACCCTCCCTGGGCCATGTGCCTCATCGTCAATGTAGAATACAAATAATGCTCATCATTCCTCATTGTGTTGTTTAGATAAGGTAGGGGTCAAGGAAAAACTTCCCCTTTGCCCTTGGCAGGTTCACTGAAACCAACTGAAAAAAGGTAGGTGGATTGGGTGGCACCTGTGGTTCAAAGGGGTAGGGCCCCGGCCCCATATGCTGGAGGTGGCAGGTTCAAACCTAGCTCTGGCCAAAACTGCAAAAAAAAAAAAAGGCAGGTGGATCGGAGGCAGGTCTACAAAGTTTTATCCTAACCGGTATGACACGGGGGGTGGGGAGTCACAAGGGAACCATTCCCCCCATAACCCCACAGAAGACAGAGACTTGTACGTTCTTTTTCACAGCGGAGGGAAGAGCTGGGGAATGCTGACAATTCTTTTGAGGGCAGCAAATGATTATTAAGGAGAGCAAATGGACAGAAACTAACTTGTAAATGATTTTTTGGAATTTGGGTGAGCGCCAGAGGTGGAATAGTGCGTCCTGATGTGGCTGCTTCCTCTGTCTTCTGAGCTGGATGATGCAATTTGAGGAAGGAGAGGAAGGCAAAGGTGTGTGTTTGGAGAGAAGCTTTCTTGTTCAGATAAGGAAATTCCAGAAAACGTGGCTCCATGTTCCTGTGTGGTCAGAAGGGCAGCTCTGAGGGCTCTCAGCTGGGCAGTGTGTCAGTCTTGGAGCTGTGACTTCCTGAGTGCCAGCAGTTGTCACAGGAGTACTAGGCACGTAGTGATCACTGCGCATTGAGTGTCACTGGCACATTTTTCTGGATAGACTATAGTTCTCATCTGAGTTTTGAAATTGCATAACTGGCACCCTGGCCCCTGGCAGAGTGATTGATCTGGGGGAGAGAGCAGCACACACGTGGTCAGCTAAGTCGCCTCCAGCAGCTGGAATGCGATAGAAGAGGCTCAGGTTCCATGGGGCACTGGGTGCACCTGGGCTCTCTCCACAAGCCACAGTGGGCACCAGGCAGAGGCAGGTGTCACCCTTTCTCTTAAGCAAGAGTGAGCCCAGAGTGTGGAGAAGGCTGGGGACGTGCAGGTGCATGTGGCACTGAACTCTGCACACAGGGTCTCATTCTCTTCTTAAAGATGCCACGGGGGCTGGTTCCCTCATTCACCTCCTTCCTTCCAAATGGCTCACAGGGGCTCAGAGCCGTGACCCTGAAGGGCTAGGCTGGGAGTGTATCTGCTGGATTCAATCCCATTGTTTTCAGGGGGCTAGGACATCATCAGGGCACGGGCGGTGTTTGAACAGGGCCTTGAAGTTGCTCTGGTGTAGGAAGAGTGGAGATGTCGGGCGGAGCTGTGAGGACAACAGGGCACAGGGGCAGGGGCACTGCTGAGGCTGTCGTCAGCAGAGCCTGGAGGTGGGAAAAGAAACATGTTCTTTGGTTTGGGGGGACAGGAAAGGAGGAGGGATTGGGAAGGCAGGATGTGAGGGTGGTGGGCAGGGAGAATGCCCGTGCGCCGGTGGCAGGGCACCTGGCTGGGGACAAGCAGCCCCTCGCTGACAGCACGAGGCCCCCCGCTGAGGGCTTCTGATGCTGGGAACATGCCAGGACTCAGTTTCCAGAAGAAAACTTACACAGATGCCTCCAGGAGCCTCATTCCACATACAGGGTCTGACAATTAACTTTGAGAACTCATCCTAGAAGAAATTCAGCCTCATTGCTGACCAGTCACTCTGAAGTGCTCTCCTTGGGGAGCTGTGCACCAACGCCAGCACCTAGTCCACCCTTCGAAGTAACCTTGGAACTCTTTTTCTTGGCCATCAAAGCTGTTGTACAAGTTCTGACAATCAAGTTTGCAATCTCGTCACCTTGGACTATGCTGGCAGCTCTGTGCGAACAGCTTGGTAAGGTTGGTAACCTTCGTATTTCAGCGTCTCACAGCTGTGTTTGTGTCGATGGGTCATGGTGTCTTGCGGAGTGGTGGTCATTATTGTTGTGTTTGTTTCTCTGGTTGGTTTTGGAAGAACTTCTCAAGGGCCACTGCTCCATGTCCTGTTGCAGGGGTGCGGCCTTGCCCGGCTTCTCTCCCATGGTCCCTCTGAGGTTGTCCTTCAGAGTTGTGTGCGAGGAGCCCACTGCGGACGCTCAGGACAACCGGAGCCCTAACACCCGTCACCTTCACATGCCGTGATCTCCCATCTGCCAGGGCAGTGTCAGCTTGGCTGTGCGGAGGGAGACCCGGCTGGCTGGTGAAGCATTGCTTCTCGGTGTCTGTGAGGGGTTTCAGAAGAGACCAGCATTTGAGCGGGTGAGCTGGTGAAGATGCTCTCACCAGTGTCAGTGGGCATCTTCCAGTCCATCTAGGGTCTTGGGGGAATAAACAAATACAGAAAAGAGGAATTCGCTCCCTCTGCTTAACTTGAGCCATCCATCTGCTCCAGGTTCCCAGGCCTTCCATCTCAGACACCTGCACCAGCATCCCTGCTCCTCACACCATTCTTAGGCCTGCCGACTCACTGGAGTTACACATGGCTCCTCCCAGCCCCTGCCTATTTCTCAGTTCTCAGGCTGCAGAACTCAGAGGGAATCACACCACCAGCTGTCCTGGTTCTCCAGCGTGCAGAAGGCACACCAGGGAACTTCCTGACCTCTGTGATCTCATGAGCCAATTCCTGTAATAAATTTCAATCTCCTCTCTCTCTCTCTCCTCTCTCTCTCCTTGTGTGTATTTATATGTTTTATTTGTTCTGTTTCTCTGTTTCTCTGACTAATAATACACCAAGTTCAAGTATTATGGATAAAGTCATAATTGCCTTTTTTGCCCTGATCCCCTCAGCCAAAGATTTTATCATCTTTGTTGTGCAAAAAGGAAATCTTTGGAGGGAACATTTTAAGCTTCACTGGCTGATTTTCCTCTCACAGGAGTTTGCACCCAAATGAAATCTTAAGGTTCCCCTCAAGTGGCTGACCGACTGGACCCCCTCTTAGCCAAGGGGATCCCTAAAACTGAGTCGCTGGCCATGAGAAAGGAGATCAGATGTGCCTCCAGTCCCCATCCCCCTTCTTAGAGATGTCCTTGTGACTCACTAACGGGCGTCAGGTGATGCAAGACCTACCTGCAGGTCCTCAACATACACAGCAAATGACTCGAGTCTGTCTGCTGCTTTGTCTTGTCTTAACCCAGCATTCCTTGTCACTGACTGCTCGTGTTTTAGACAGAGCCTGGCTCTTTCAACCAATTGTCAACTAAAGCATCTTTAAACACACCACCTATACCCTGTCAGTACCCGCTTCAAGATGTCCCATTCTGGGGGCCAGGCCCATATGTGTTTATCAGGTATTGATTTATGACCTTAGCTCCTGTCTCCTAACATGTATGAAACCAAACGGTCACCCCACCACCACGAGTCCATGTGGTCAAGGCTTCTTGGGCGTGGCTCTGGGTCATGTGCTCAACTTTGGCTCAGAATAGACCTCTTCAAATTATTTTACAGAGTACGGCTTCTTTTCCAGAAAATCAATTCTTACATTGATATGTTGAATTCTGACATTGGTTAAATATTTTGCAATTTGTAAATACATGTCTTTGCTTATTCCTTGGACCACTCCCTCAGCAGACGGTTTGAGCTCCCACTTCCTTACAGCATCCCACCTCGTGTTTTGAAGAGCCAGGAGGCGACTTGTCCTTCTGGGGTGTGGATGCGGGTAAGGACATGCTCAAGGTCACGGTGAGGGAGGCAGCCCCTCTGACTCCCGTGCAGGGCCTTTCATCTCCAGCAGAGTTAATGAGTCTCAGCGAGCGGCAGAGCACACTTTGGTCAGGAAACCAGGAGAAGCTAAGTGCTCTATAAAAAGCCCCTGTGGCTTCTAAGGAGTTCTCTTTTCATTACCGTGATTTACAGTGGGGTTTTCATTCTAAAAAGCTGCCAGGTCCTGAAAGATATTTGTAAAATGCTTAACCCCATGGGGATTCTTTCTGATATGCAGAAAAAGTACCATAAATCGTTTTGTTTTCTTTCTTAAATGGAAAGACATAAATTATGTTCTTAGGAGGTGTGTGCCAAATTAAGCGCACCAAAAATGCACTTATATTAAAATATTTGCCTAAAGAATGCAGTAGAGCAGCACCATTGCTGTTTCTCTCATCCGTAGCTCCCTGGAGAGTGACTGTGGGCTCCAGCCTGGGTCATTTCTGGCGGTTTCTGAGCAGGATGTGTAAGTGCCCGGGTGCAGATGGAGCCTGCCTGGGAGGTGTGGGGGGACGGAGAGTATGGGCCTCCGGACACCTTGGCAGGTACTGACTGCTATGTCAGAGAAGCCACATCCATTGTCATCCAGAAAACAAGCTTGGTCCCATAGTAGGAAGGGAGCTGACAGTGAGAGCCTGGCACCTGTCACAGCAGTGTGAGAGGCCAGGAGCAAGAAAGCCCTCAAATCTCAGGCCCTCCAGGCTCTGGCCCTGACTGGCTAACATGGCCTTTACCAAGGTCTCTTTGCTCAGTGTTCACTGTGGAATTTGATGATAACTGATGGACACAGAATTTGGAGTGACTTGTGCCTCTGTTTGGGTGGAGCAGATTTATTCCTAGGCCACTTTGATTTGAGAAAACAGAAAAGACCCAAAGAGTCCAGAGCAGTGTGGCTGTGCACCCCAGCAGCTCCCCAATACTCTGAAAACACCAGCCATTCTGGCCACCTGTCAGGGAACTGGTCACCTCCAGGAAATAGCCCTGCTTCCTACCCCAAAGCGGTTTTAGGCTGATGCTTCTCTGTGGGAGGAGAGGGGAAAGACGTGCCTGAGATTAGGGCCACTGCCAGGTGGTTGTCCACAGCTAACTGGAAGGAGCCCAGGAGAGGCCACCAGGCCTGGGCTCTCACCAGCTCCCAGTCCTATGGGTTGAGGAAGGATCTCCTATGTGACAACTGTGGGCTTGGTGTTAACACTGAGTAATTTATTCAGCTCAGGCTAGGAATGTTGTCCCTGCTGCACTGGGGGGTGTTGGAGGTAAGGTCAGGCTCCATGCAGCACACGTGGGGCAGCCCCGTTTTCCTGGGGAAATTTGCAGGACAAGGGGAGCAGGAAGAGAATGTGGGGTGCCCCGTGCCACCCCCAGGGCGGGGTGCCCGCTGAGACTCTACTGGGTGCAGTGTGTTTGTGTATATGTGGATGTTCTGTGTATTAAAGTGTGTGTGCCGTGTGTTGTATGTGCATTGTGTAGTAGAGGTGTGTGTATTGTGTGCATTTGTATGTGCACTATGTGTGAGTATTATGTGTTGTATGTTCATTATGTGGCGTGTATAAGTGTGTGTTGTATGTGCTGTGTATGTGTGTGCATGTCGTGTGTGCTGCATTTATGCTGAGTGTGTTGATATGTGCATGTTGCGTGCTGAGTGTGTGTTTGGTGTGTGCCTTGCATGTGCGTGCTGTGTGTATTGTACGTGTTGTGTGTGATATATATGTGCATGTTGCATGCTGAGTGTATGTGTTTGGTGTATGCCTTGCATGTGCGTGCTGTGTGTGTTGTACGTGTCGTGTGTGGTATATATGTGCACGTTGTGTGCTGAGTGTATGTGTTTCGTGTGTGCCTTGCATGTGCATGCTGTGTGTATTGTATGTGTCGTGTGTGGTGTATGTGTGTGAGTTGCGTGCTGAGTGTATGTGTTTGGTGTGTGCCTTGCATGCGCATGCTGTGTGTATTGTGCGTGTTGTGTGTGGTATATATGTGCATGTTGCATGCTGAGTGTATGTGTTTGGTGTGTGCCTTGCATGTGCATGCTGTGTGTATTGTACGTGTCATGTGTGGTATATATGTGTGCATTGTGTGCTGAGTGTATGTGTTTGCATTGTGTCATGTGTGTGTTTTTGTGTGTGGGTTCTGCATTTGTGTGTGTGTGTGTGCGCACATGTGTGCTTGCCCAGAGAGATCTAGCCCTCTGCTGCTTGCCCTGAGAAGCCACGTACTCGAGGCTGGGTTGCTGCTGGGCAGATGGGGAGAGGCCAGGCCAGGATGTTCATAGCGACAGCCTGCAGGAAAACCAGGCCCAGGCTGCTCAGGGCAGCCCTCTGGCCAGTGCACCCTGCCTGGGCAACCACTGCATGGCTACTTGCATCCCCAGTGTCTCAGGGGCCTGGGGACATGGGGCCTCCACAGGCTGCCTACCTGACACCACCAAGCTGCGAGGGACAGAGGGAGGATGCCACCTGGGTTATGAGACTGCAGACTGGAGGCTCTGTGCAGCCTGCAGCTTTCTCTCTTCCAACATTGCTTCTTTAACTGCCTGAGTCTCAGTTATAAAAGGGGCTATAACGAGTGAGCCCCGTCACACCAAGTAACTCAGCCAGAATTTCTTATGAACTGTTGTCCAGAGGAGAGTGACACATGCACACACACACACACACACACACACACAGGATGGCGGCCGACAGTGAGTGCCCGCTGTGGCACACTCTTAAGACATCTTACCACAATTCATCCTTATGACACAGCTGAGAGGCATTCATTCTGTTTTATGTAAGAGGAAACAGAAACCAAGAAAGTCAAAGTAACTTCCTGAACTGCACACAGCCAGCGCCTGCTCCTGTGTGGAGAGATGATGCCAGCCTGGCCAGCAGCCAGGGGGAACATCTGCTCTGTAGAAGGGAAGTGCTGGGATGCTGAGAGTGTCCCATCGAGAGGCCAGGGACTGGAAGCAGCTGTTTCCTGGCATCGTTACTGCCCTCGGAGTGGACTGCCAGCTGCCACTGATGGAAGCCACCCTTGCTATTGGTCACCATGGCACTTACAGCAGGAAGGGCTGGTGCCGGGGGACGGTCAGTGAAACAACTAAATGGGAGAGATTCACAGGCTGGGTCCACTAGGGGCTGCCCTTTGCCATGAACCTTGGACAACATCTGCCCCTTCAAGCCACACTGGTCCCAGCAGGACAGTGACCAGGTGGGTAGAAGTGACAATGCCTCCGGGGCCTTCATCCCACCATCCTGTCTGGCTGTGAGAGTGGACGTTTTTCTTGCTGTACAGCAGGGAGAGCTCCGTCGTCTTCCTGGACTTATTTCTGGGGTGTGAGGACACTGCTTTCACAATAGGACATCTGTGGTAGGAGCCCGGGGCAGTCAGGTAGTGACCCATGTTTGAGCCAAGCAGGAGCAGAAAGGCCCTGAGTGCTGGCGTCTCAACAGCTGCGAAAGCTGCACAGTCTTCAGTGAAGTCGGCGATTGCCCCGGGCCTCCATGTCCTGCATGCAAAACAAAGATGCCTAGGTCTTGCTCACAGGGTTGTAGTGAAATCAATCCAAATCATCACCGAAAGACCTTGGGGCAGCAATACCAGGGTTGCTATTTTCTTGGCCTGACGGCCTTCTGCTCTCACCTCCAAGGCTGCTTTCTCCAGTAATCTTGCTATAGCTCTTCACGCCTAGTTTAGGTTCCAGAATTAGTAAGGAATGCTTTTGGCTACATGTGATGGAAGACATTTATAAATTGTACAGTGAGTTCCACCACAGCAGGATGCAAGGGCTCCTACAAGTCACAGCCGTGCGCAACGCTGGAAATAGAAAATGCAGCATTTATGGGGAAAAAAGGCAAGGCGACGTATCACTCTAAATCTTTGTTAGTGACATGGAGAAATAGAGCCAGGTGCGGTGGCTCGTGTCTGTAATCTCACAACTTTGGAAGGCCAAGGCAGGAGGATCATTTGAGGCCAAGAGTTTGAAACCACAGTCTGAACAATAGTAAGATCTTGTCTCAAACAAACAAAAAAACAAACAACCCTCCAAAGCACTAGCTGGGGCATGGTGGCATGGACAACTGTGGTACCAGCGACTTGGAATGTTGAGGCAGGAAGATCACTCAAGCCCAGGAGCTTCATGTTGCTCTGAGCTACCATCACGCCACTACGCTCTAGCCCAGGTGACAGAGCAAGACCCTGTTTTTGCTTCTCAGAAACAATAGCATAAAAATCATAAATAGATTTTAAAATGAAAAATACTACCTAACAAAAATAGTAGTACCGTTTTATGAGCAGGAGGTAAGTGATGGAGACACATACCTTGTGAGCTGAACTGTGGCAAACTGGGAAGGGGTGTGCTTTGGTCTGAGTGTGTGTCCCCTCAAAATCCAAATGTTGAAACTTTACCCCCCATGTGGTGGCAGTAGGGATGGGGCTTTGGGGATGTGATAGGTCATGAAGGCTCCACCCTCATGATGGAACTAGCACCCTTGTAAAAGGGGCATGAGGGCACTTGTTTGCTCCTCCCCCATGTAGGAAGACGACATCTCTGAAGAATATGTCCTTTCCAGACCCCACATCTGCTGGCACCTCAATCTTATCCTTCCAGCCCCCCCCCCCCCAATGGGAGCAATCCATTTCTTTTGTTTATAAATTATGCAGTCTGTTTCGTGGTAGTGACCCAAAGAGTGATCTGGAATGGAGGGAAAGTTCCAGCCCCAGAGGAGGGTGGAGGTGGCTCAGTTCACACATGGTGTCCTGAGGGCCCAGAGAGGCTGTTGTCTCCCCACTTTCATGTTGTGTGCTCCAGGGCTCAGATCAGCTGTGTGCGGTCTCCATATTCACCTGCTGTTTCTTGCAAATGAAGTCACACCATACAAACACAAAATGTGCCTTATTCTCAAACTGTTCCCTAATAGATCCATCTCGTTCAAAGAAATGTTGGTGTCAGAACAAGCACTAGAGCAGGGCCAACTGAGCCATCAGGCCCTCATCACACAGCCCTCCCCAGGGAAGAGTGAACCCTGGGAAGGCTGGGGCCTGGGGCTACACCACGCCCGCTCCCACCCATTCCATGTCTGAGGTGATGCAGTCTGCTTGTTTCTGATAAAATGCATTTATAAATGTATCTATTTTTAACTTGACCAGCCCACCAAAATGGATAAATATCTTACAAGTATCCCTGCCATAAGCCATGGATTGCGGTTTCTACCAATAACACTAACAATCACAACTGAACACAAGTGAACTAATGGAAGGGTTGTCTGTTTCACCCTGGAGCAAGTTCTCTACCAGTCGTAGCCAGGTTAAACGAGGGCAGTATGATAAGCTCCCAGGGTGGTGCACACATGTGTTAGGACTATGCAAAATTGTTTGAAAGATAGATTTTTATCCACCATTATAACTCACTCACTGTATGCATATTGCCTGGAGGTGTTACCTAAGAAAGGAAAGCCAGGCGTCCAGGCTCAGGCCTATGATCTCAGCCATTTGGGAAGCCAAGGTGGGAGGATTGTTGAGGAGAGGAGACCAGCTTGAGCAACACAGTGAGACTCCATCTCCATAAAAACAACACTAAAAAATTAAAAATTAGCCAGGTGTGGTGGTGCACCTGTAGTCTCAGCTACTTGGGATGCTGAGACAGAAGGATCACTTGAGCTCAAGAGTTGGGGGGTGCTGTGAGCCTTATATGATCACACCACTGGGCTCCAGCCCAGGTGACAGGGAAATCCCATCTCTAAACACACAGAACTATTTTGGCAATACTAAAAGTTTTACATTATTCAATCTTATACTTTGCAAAAATTCTACTCTATGGCAATTCTCTGAAAGTCTCTTTTGATTTTTCTTTCTTAATAGGAAAGAACAAAAAGTAACATAAATGAATGAAGTGTTTTTTTTCCTGCTTTGGCAAAAATGTCTGAAACAATTCACATGCACAAAACAAAGTGGCCTGCCCAGAATTCAAGCGCTGTTGGAAGATGATAAAAATATTATTAAAGATTGAAAGAAACCCAATATGTGAATAAATCACTCAATCTGGGGGGTTTGTTATACAATTGAATAAAAGTACAGATGTTTCTAGTAAGTCCATCCTTCTGATGCTTGCTGAGTTCAGTTTCAAGAATGAAATACACAAGGAACAACTTTTAAGTGATTCTCTAAAGAAAGACGTTTCCAACAAGCTCTGTCCCCAATAGCACAGATCCAGGTAATGATACACGTGTTTTATGGAAAGGAATTATGGAAGGGTAACCTGTGACACTTTGACTATTTGACAATAGTTACAACTAGGGATCCTGACCCAGAAAGTTTTTGTTTTTATTTGTAAGTAAAAATTAATTAAAAACATTATTTATTTTCTCTTGTCTCATTCTCGAAGGAGTTTGTTTTTTCCTTTGTTTTTATAATGTATGTATCTGCTTCAATAGTACCGATATATAATTAATGAACAGATAAACATAAGTATTTGTTATTGTTCTCAGATTGTTTTACTAAGTAGATGCATAATTGAGAAAAAGAAAGAACAACATTGTTTTAGGAAATAAATAGATTTATTGCAACATATCCTAACCATGTCAGAGGGCCATTGAGAAGAAGAACATCAAGAGAAAAAGGGGAAAACACTTGAGGACATCAGCTGTTCTTACCACTATAAACCCATTTTTAAAAATACATAAACACCTGCGGAACGATGAGCTTCCAGGAAGCCATTCCGGGTCAGAGGCGAGAATAACATTGACTCCTTCTCATATTCTGAACTCCAGCATTTGTGAAGACTTCCCTTATGGTTTTTACCTTCTTACTCTGAATACATTTTAAAATTAAAGCATTTTTTTTCTTATTTGAAGACAGTATTTTAAAATACTTTTATTCTTTTTTTTTTCAGACAGGATCTTGCTCCATCTCCCAGGCTAGAGTGTACACTTCACCGCAGCCCCAAACTCCTGGGCTCGAGTTGTCCTTCTGCCCCCCCCAACCCCCCCAGTAGCTGACACTGCAAGTGGAGCCGCCATACCTGGATAATTTAAAAAAAATTTTATAGTGATGTGGTCTGGCTACATTGCCCAGGCTGGTCTGAAACTCCTGGCCTCAAGCAATTCTCTGGCCTAGCCTCCCAAACTGTTGGGATTACAGGCATGAGCCACTGTACCCAGCCTAAAAGAGTATTTTAAAAGCCATTAACAATCCTCTTAGCCTTACTCATTTCACATTCCACCCTCCTGGGCTAAGCAAATGGACAGCGAGCCTGAGGCCTCACCGAGGCCCAGTTGGAGCTTGTTCTGTCTTTTCCTATTGGGGTGTGGAGGCCTGTGGTGCTTGCACTGGCTGACCCTGGCTCTAGCCATGGTAGTTCTCACGGTCCCCACTTCATAGATGCACAGTGAGGCTCAGAGAGGCCGAGTTACCAATCCTGCCCTGGCCAGCAGGGAGGTGGTACCAACCAGGTGAAATCCATGAGGAAAGAGCGGGCGTTTCCCATCCACCTTATCTTATCTGCCCTGAGTGTAGTGTGATCCTCTGCCTCTGTGACCTTGTGTGTCTGCCTGTCGTCCTGGTTTTTCCAGGACATGCAAACCCAGCTGCACGTAGTGTTCACTGTGATATCTGTGTGTGTGTGTGTGTGTGTATCTGCGAGCATATGGGTGTGTGTGTTTGAGAATGGCTGGAAAGTCAGGTCTGCCATGTAGACAGGAAGCTGCATCCTGGCCCCCAAGTCAGTGGCAGTGGCAGGACAAAGGCAGGAAGCAGAACAAAGTGGCTAAGGCCATGTGCTAGGACTCTGAAGAAGGGGTTCAAATCCCAGGTCTGCCATTTAACAGTGAGGTGACTTTTGGGTATACCTCTTAAGTCTCTTTAGGTTTCTTTTTATTTTCATACATAAAGCAGGGAAGAAAGGTGTAAGAATGCTTAGTGCACCAAGTTCTATGAGGATTTAGTGAGATCAAGCATATACACCACTTAGCTGGCAGCCAGTGCTTAATAAGTGGCAGCTATTATTGAACTCCTTATCGCTACAGTGAAACGGCGACTCATATTCCTCTCATATGCAGTTTCCCTCAGCATCCAGCAAATTTTTCACAATGACAAGGTGGTACAAAAGCCTCCCTCCGCTGTCACACTGTGCTTTTCCATGAAAGGGTTCCGACAATCCCAGAGTATGGAGATTATGGCCCTGTCTTTCACACTAATCGCTTTCATACTATTAATAAAATGTATTAGGTGCTCAATTAGTGTTTGGAACAAATAGTGTGAATGACTGAAGAACCCAATGACGTTAACTTAAGGATTTTAATTTTCTGGAGGAGATATTTTCAGTTACAACTTATGAAATTTTTCATAGTTGATTTTTATCCTACAGAAATGACAGTTTTACATGTTTTAACCTAGTAATTGACAGACTCACTAAATAACATTTTCTGAAATAATACATTGTGTGAGATTGCTTTTAAAAGCCTTTGGTAATTAGTTAAAGGTTTCCAGAAAAAAAAAAAAAAAATTGTACTGTAAACTTTTTCCCAGTCCAACTTTATATATTATGAATTAGAAAATAAAAGACAAAACAAACCAACTATTCGCAGAAGTTGAATGATCCCTTTAGTGATACAGACGGATAAGTTCAGATACCGAGAGGTGAAATTACATTCTGGATCCACGTATTTGGCTATTCAGATATTTCTAATTTGAGAACCACCAATTTGCTAAAAAGGATTATTAAAGTGGCCGCTATGTGATGAAAGAGCTAAGGGGAGAGGAATAAAGGGAAATACACAAGGAGACTCAACTTTACACCCCGATCCACTGGAAAATCATTAAGTGTGTTTCATCAACATTCACCGGGTCTGTTGGGAGGAGGCTTTTTGGAGGAAGAAGGCAGGGTCAGAATGATGCTTTCTGTTCTGTAAAGAAGATACGGGGTGGAGGGTGACGCCCAAGGAAAGAAGCAGAGTGTGAATAATGGCTTTAGAAATATGGGCAAGGGATCAGATGGTAACAATGATCATCTGTGCTGAGTTTCTTGGGAATGATTTTCTCAGCAAATTTCATGTCACTGCTGATCCATTTCACAGATGAGTTAATAGAAAGGCCAGCTTTAAGGGACTTGCCAGAAGTTATCCGCCATGTATGGTATATGTAGGGAAAGAGTTTTACCTACCCTCTGTGTGAGTCCAAATAGTGTGGCATTTATGCTTTTTTCCTCTCTGGTTTGGGGTGGAGGAAGTACCTCTCAAATGAAATTTTAGTTATTTAGTCCCTGCACGTGGCTCACGCCTGTAATCCTAGTACTCTGGGAGGCCAAGGTGGGTGGATAGCTTGAGCTCACAAGTTTGAGACCAGCTTGAGAAAAAAATGAGACTCCGGCTCTATTACAAACAGAAAAATTGAGGCAAGAGGATTGCTTGAGCCCAAGAGTTGGAGGGTGCTGTGAGCTATGATGCCACAGCACTTTACCCAGGGCAAGAGCTTGAGACTCTGTCTCAAAATAATAGTAATAATAATAATAAAGTTTAGTTATTTAGATCTTTTAATTGAATTGTAGCATATACGGGGAATGGCAAAAAATATATATGCATTTTAAGAAACATTATCTATGTTTTACCTTTGGAAGTTGAATTAAAGGTACTGTTACTGGGCAAGTGTACCTAGATGTATTTTACCTGAAATTTATACACTTTTGGGGAATGACTGATTTTACTTCTAACAAGATTGCTTAAAATGTGCACACATTTTTTTGCACCCCCAACATATATATACAGTATAGGTATACAGGAGGAGGATATATATACATATCCTCAAATTAAGAAAGTAAGTGTATTTAATTTTACTTTCCAGCATTCCTACTGCAGAGGGTGGGGGAAAATTATTTTTAAAAAAATCCCACAGTTTTGTGTGCACTGCCTTTTCTGGGTGTGCTCGAATTTTTTCATCAAGATGGCTTTGGATCGGTTGCCGGCCTTCTTTCATGTGGATAACCAGTTAAAGATGTGATTTTAGGGCAAGTGGCCCCGTTTTCCGTTTCTCTCCCAGGGTCTGCGGACGGCGAGGGGCGGCGGGGCGGGGCTCGACCACGCGGTGGCGCTGTGGCTCCACCGACGTCGCCCTTGGCCGCCGGGCGGAGGTGGCCCGGAGGTGGCCCGGAGGTGGGCGCCCCAAGGTGCGCGCGACCGCGAGCTTCCCACGGATCGGCCTCCTCCGTGGGGTCCCGCTTGGACGGCGCCCCGAGGGCAGCGCGGGGGCAGAGCAGGCGCGGCCCGGCCCGGCGGCAGCAGCCCCGTCACGCGGGCGGCCGTCCTGACGACACCATTTAGAAGATTAAAAATAAATTGAAGCACATGTCACTTCAAAGGGGGCACAAAAAGGACATCGGCATGATTTGATGCACTAATGAGAAAGAGCTGCTGGTTCTTGGTTTGAGCTCTGAGGAAGGAGAATTTTAAAGCTTATGAGCTGTTAGTGTTTGCAAAGGAATGGCTCTTTTTTTATTAATTAAATAAAAAAGCACTTCCCTACCCCGCTGTCTCTGCACGACAGTTCTCCTTGGCTTTGCTTTGAGCGATAGATGGTGTAGTTCAGGGAGCCGGGAAGGAGCGCACAGGGCTGGGGACGTGGGAGTGGGGATCCTGTGTCTCTCCCCACCAGGGGGTCTGCAGCACCGGCCCCTCCCCAGGGCCTCTGTGTCCAGGCCGGACCCTCCCCAGGGCCTCTGTGCCCCCTGGTACCCACAGGCTGCTTTGCTGATCAGTCTTTTGTTTGAAAGATCCTTCCCTTCTCAGCCTGCAGTCACACACACTCACCTCCCCCATCAGTCACTTCCTGGCTAATGTGACCGACTCAATTACTCTCTTTTTTCATGCCTTGTCAGGAGGCCTGAACACGTGGTGGGGGGGGGGGAGAGGGGCGTACTCAGGAGAGGGGGTAGGAGGGCAGATGTCCTCATGAAAAATTTACCAAGTAATCAGAAGCCCCTGCTGTCCCCCTGCGCCTCAGTCCCCCCAGGCTTGTAGCCTGGGCCACTGCAGGAATATTGGTAAAGCCCCCCTACTCCCGTCTCAAGGCAATCTGGCTCTGTGGCTAATGCAAGGCGCTGAAGCCCTGGGCCGTCCTCCTGAGACCCCCACTGCAAATGCAGTTGGGGGGAAATTGATGAAGTATCAGTTAATGTGAGGCTGACAGTTTAGAGAGGTCACGGCTGTGAGGGCTGCCGTATCTGGCGGAGACAGTCCTAGGAAGAGTTAAAGAAAGGGACAGCCCAGAAGGGACAGCCCAGGGGGGGACAGCCCAGGAGGGACAGCCCAGGGGGGACAGCCCAGGAGGGACAGCCCAAGGGGGATAGCTCAAGGGCCACAGCCTTTACCTTCTGGGCCTGAGTGGATCTCAAAGCTTCTGAAGGGCCAGTGTCTCTGCCCCTCTCTTGGAGTAAGTGGCTTGATGGGGAGGAGACACGATGACTTCCTCACCTGTAGGACTGTACCTTCCTTTACAAGACCCCAAACCCACAGCCCAGTGCTCCTGTCCCCTTGGGAGGGAAGGAAGATAGAGTTCCTCTTCATGAGAGACACAGGCTGTTAGATGTCCTAGCACAAGTCCCCTGTGTGAGTGGCACCCTGAGTCATGCCTGTTACCAGAAGAGGGTCTTAGTAGCTGCCTGTCCACATGGGGGGGGGGGGGGCCCAACAGCTCAGAAATTTTCTAGGCGTGGGGTCAACGCTCTGGAAGGAGATGACGCATGTCATGTTTATTTTGAGTTGTTTTCTGGTGAAAAGCTCAGGCTCTGGGACCTGCCAGTCATCTCACCACCTGGGGAGGCAGCAGCTTGGCCGTGTTATCTGTTGCATCCTAAATTTTGATGTGGCTTCAAGTTTAGATTCACAGAAAATTGGGTTTATAGGATATGAAGTAGCCAGGACTTTGCGGTGGATCAGCCCTGGGTTAAGGCCCTTCCCTAAGCTTCTGGAGGAGGGCAGGAGGTAGTGGTCGGCTTCCTGGCATGAATCTACTAGAGGGCAGGGTGGTGGCGTCGCCAGCCTGGCCAGTCATACTCACACCCCTCTTTTTGACAAACAGCAAGAGTGAAAGTGATGGTGGGGACACTGATGATACTCACGTAGCCCGCAGTTGCTGGGCTGGGCTGTGTTTTACTTGTGAGGAAGGAAGGTGTTTGTTCCTCCCTGCGAACTTGTGAGGAAAATGTTATTATCATCATCGTCACTATTATTACCATGATGTTATCTCTGTTTAAAAGAAAGATGAATTGAGACTTAGCAAGTAGGTGGCAAATGCATCTGTGTGAGTCTGGACCCCTTTTGGTATTCCTGGTGTTTTAGGGGCTGTCTTAAAAGGCAAAAGCTGCTGATTTTCACATAGGAAAAAAAAATTACAAATGTAAATGATTATAGCCAGGTTGAAACCATCATTCTCTTCAGTAACAAAAAGTATATTTATTAACAGAAAGTCAATTACTTTCCTCCCAAATCTCATGGGGAAAGTATAGGAATACACAACAGCTCTTCTAGAAGGAACGGCTTTCTTGGAATCTGGACACTGTTGCAGGTTCCAGCGCACTCTCAGTAGATGTGCAGTTGTGTGGCCATTCCAGGAGGGAGTTTAAGTTTAGATTCACAGAAAATTGGGTTTATAGGACATGAAGCAGCCAGGACTTTGGAGTGGATGTGTGGTCTCTGGTGCACTCTTCATACCATGGAGTAGCACCCTGTGCACTGGGCACGCTGACACCTTAGGCACTCGCTGGGCAGGAAGCAGAGCAGCACTGTGTGTCTGTCGTGAGCACAGCAGCTGTGTCGCTTCGGGTGTCTGGACAGGAGCCTGGAACCCTCTCCAGCTCGAGCACGCAGCTGGGCTGCCCTGGGCTCAGGACGTTGGGGTGCAGTGGATGCTCTCCGCTCACTACCCCCTGTGTGCAGAGGTCCCCAGCATGGCAGCCTGGGTGTGATGCCAGGAAAGTGCCCAGTGACATGGTCACAGGCAGAAGGGTCAGTGTGGTTGTCACTAATGCATGTTGGTCAAAGCCGAAGGCTCATGGTATGAGGTGTGACCACAGAGAGGCTCCTGGAACTTCTTTGGATCATTTATAGACACATGACATATCCCCCCAGATTTTTCACACACATAAACACACATATACACACCCCAACACACATACATATACACAACACACACACATAGATACACACAAACACACATGCACACACCAGAGACTACACATGCACAGCTACATCCCACACATGCCTTCAACTCGCACACCTATACACAGCACGTGCATGTACGCACATATACACATGCCACACACCACACACACATCTTTTGTATAAAAGTTCTCTTTTATAAGTCAAAACACATTTATAATACCAGCTGATTATTTTCCACGGAATAATTTAAATTACTCTCAACCTCAGGGGCATTTGAGAAGTCTGGGGACATGTTTGTTTATCGTGTCTGGGTGCTCCTGGCACTTGAGGCAGAGGCTGTGGCTGCTGCTGGTCCCTGCAGGTCACAACACATACCATACACTAGTTTTCTGACCCTGAACGGCAACTGTGTGGGCTTCAGAAACCCTCCTGGGATTTCACAGTAAGGAGAGAAATGGAGGTCACCAGATGCCTGAAATGGAAAGTGCCCGACAGTTCTGAGCCTCCCTTCCCAGCCCAGCAGCCTGGAGGTGGGCTCGGCACTCCGGGTCCATCTGGAGGTGGGCTCTGCACTCCGGGTCCATCTGGAGGTGGGCTCTGCACTCCGGGTCCATCTGGCGGTGGACTCTAGATCGGAAGAGCGGCGGGGTGGGCCAGAGTGTCCA
>CAUYPK010022965.1:0-75277 GCA_963574355.1 Loris lydekkerianus
TCATGCTACGGTAACTAGGAAAATGCCAGGAAGGCTGTGTTGACTAGTGGGATGAAAATGTGTCAAATGGTCTATGAAGCTAGTGTATGATGCCCCATGATCATATTAATGTATGCAGCTATGATTTAATAATAAAAAAAAAAAGAAAAGAAACCTAAGGGAATCAAAGTTGCTTCTTCAAAAACTATCATAGATCAGCATACAAGAAGCTGGGTACAGGTAATGGCCCTTGAAAGTCTCATTAGTGGTGCGATAAAGAAACTAAAAAAATGCTCTAGGATGGAGGCCGTAGTCTAGCATCCAGCGGTTGCAGTTTAAATTCCAACTCTACCTGGGATGACCCCATGAGTTACCTTCTCTATCAGCCATCTGTAAAATATGAAATATTAATAATTATTTGCAAGATTACCAAAAGGAATAAATCAGGGCAATCTATGCAAAATTCACAGAACAGTAGAAATGATACCTATTATAACAGGTGGAATAGAAACTTAACCACAGGAGGTATAAAATAAAAGTGCTTCAGGTAATAAAGAGTGGAAAATGTTGTTCAAGGACAAAGAAAACATCAACCACATTCCCAGGCCTTGCTCTTGCTGCCCTGAAATGACTGAAGACTCTTTGTTTCCAAAGTGTCATGTTTACATAGCAATCTGATTGTAAGTACCATATAATTACAAAATGACTAGGTCAATGGAAGAGTTAGTTCATTTTTTAATAAATAAGATTTTTGCATTTTGCATCTAAATTCATTGATTATGCATAACAGAGGTCAGAAAAGCCTTGTGGCTTTACTACATTGATCAGCATCTAATAACTTAATTATCTACAGCAACAGATGTTACTTCAAGTGAAAACACATTATCTTATACACAGGGAGGAAAATTAAGACAGTGAACACTGTGGAGATCTCTAAAATGACCGTATTGAGGCTAAAAGGAGAAAGAAACAAGACATCAGGGCTCCTCATGTGAGCTTCACTTTAATTTATGTCTTCCAAATTACTTTCATCTTGAATATTTTTGACATCTCATTTGACTCCAGTTTAGGAGATTGTGCCTGCACGCGTGTTCACACACACATGCTCTCTCTTTCCCTCTCTCTCTCTCTCTCTCACACACACACACACCCCTAGGACCTGGATGTTGTTGAGATCCAGAAGGAGATTTTAAGGTGCTTCCTTCTTTCAGATTCCTGACTGAATTGTGATCTTCCTTGTCCTTGGAGAGGAACTAGCATTGCCTACTTCTGTTTATTTCTTCATAAATAAACTTTTTGCCAATGAATAAGTATGAACACAGAGAGGTCCCACGGGTCTGTTTCGTACTGTGTTTTCTGGTGTTGCTTGCTTTATTCTTAAAGGACTTGCTTTTTCTGCTGCTTACTGTATTAGTACACGATTCATTGCTAATCTTCATCCTCTGAGAAGAATCAAGTCAAGCCCACCTGGCCAGGTCACTGTGTTTTGTGTATCCTCAACTGTCCTCTTATATTGAGGTAGGGAACTGACAGGCCCTGCTCACAAAGGGTCATGAAGCCCAAACCAAGTCTCTGATAAAACACGAGATGGTGGAGAAGGAAGTCAAACCAGCTGGATGCAAGGCGGTGACAGGAAATGACCCCAGGTTACCCTCACTGCTCATATGCCCCCCTTATCGGCATCTAAAAGAAGACTCCACCAGCACCAAGACAGTTTACAAATGCCACAGCCACTCCCGGAAGTTACCCTATGTAATTTAAAAAGGGGAGGGAACCTCAGTTCTGGGAACTCCCTACCTTTTTCTCAGAAATCTTTTTTTTTGTGTGTGTGTGTGTGGCCAGGGCTGGATTTGAACCCGCTACCTCTGGCATATGGGACTGGCGCCCTACTCCTTGAGCCACAGGCGCCACCCACTCTCAGAAATCTTATAAATAATTCTCTACTTAACATAAAGTGAAGGTATAAAATAAGGCTCTGGAAACTCAAAGTGTTACCGTATATACTCAAGTATAAGCCGAGTTTTTGTGCCGAAAATTTGTGCGGAAAAACCCGAACTCGGCTTATACTCGGGTCATACAGGTTATTTGATTCGGTGCACTTAGCTTAACAGGTAATCAAGCTAAATCGCAAAGGTTAAAATTCTTCAAAACTGGATTCCTCCTCATCATCTGTATGTCCAAACAGAGCTTCAGCTGTATCTGATGTGAGGGTATCAGCATTTAACCTACTGATTCCTCAATTATTGTAATTGTTTTCGGTATATATTTTTATTTTTGAAATTTACCAGTGGCTGCTGCATTTTCCACTTAGGCTTATACTCGAGTCACTAAGTTTTCCCAGTTTTTAGGGTGAAATTAAGGGGGTCGGCGTATACTCGGGTCAGCTTATACTGGAGTATATAGGTACATTCGATTGCTCTGAGAAATAGCTGCTGGTCCAAGCATGGGGGAAGGCTTCCTTGTACTTCTTTGTCTCTGTAATAAACTTCCTATTTCCTTACTCTGTGGGCTCATTCTTGAATTTGTTCTGATGTGAAGGCAAGAGCCCATGTGACCTTCATGTTGGACCCTCATTTTGGGGCCCACATTTCTGCTTTTTCTAATTAGTTACTCCTCAATTTTCCCTGAACAAATACTATGACCTGACCCCAGAGCTCTTCCCCTGGTTAATGCCAAAGCCCACTTCCATGTTCAGGGATTAGCTATTGTGTTTGTCTTAGATTTGTCAGGTGGAAATGGATTGTTTTTTTCCTCCATGATTCACAGACTGTAGTCATAAAACCTCAGAAATTTAAAGTGGGAAATAACCTTAGAAATAATTTCTAGATCCTTTCTCGTGGATGAAGAACTGATGTCGAATTGTGTGATGTATCTGAGATCACAGGCAGGCAGGCAGACACAGTCAGAATTAGATCCTGCAAATGCTGAATCTCAGTGGACTGAGGAAAGAGCTGGGTTTGGGAGGACCACTGCAAGACCAGGTACTGAGTAACATGCTGACACAGGGGCCAGCAATACCCACACGGTCACGGTCATTGATGAAGGGAAAGATAGAAAAGCACCAAAAGCATATCAGGGAGGAAATCAGGACGGGCCCGCCAGTGGGGTGAGCATCTGGAGCTCAGTAGGAGTTTAGAAGAAGCAGAAGAACTGTGTTTATTTTTCTCCTTATCAAAATTCATTATTTAATAGCTACAACTTATTGAGAAATTATGAAGCACTGTTTGAAGCCCTTAATTTGTATTAACTTATTTAGTTTTCAACAACCCTGTGGGCCAGCACTTTTCTTATCTTCTCTTTACAGATAAGAAATGTGAGACACAGGAGTTGGCTGCCTGCCATGGCAAGACAGGGCTCATTCCCTGGCAAACTGACTCCAGAGTTCCTACCCTTAACAAAGCCCGTGTGCCGCCCTTCTGCATTCCATTGCTACAACTGCTGCCTGGCACTTAGCAAATATTTAGGGTCAGTTGTTGCATCTGATACTGGGGAGATACTGGTTTAACTTCTGTGAATCTGGAGATTGTACTGACTACTCAAGGCCCATTTCACCTCCCTGTGTACATCTCCGGCCCTAGCCCCCTTTCCGTGCACGTCATCTTCTATGGGACAGGAGCATAACCAGCTGCCCTGGGGCTGCCAGCCCTGGAGCCTAGAGGCAGTGCAGACTTGTTACCCAACAGCTCCCAGGTTATCGGAGGTGTTCACCATCATTCTGTTATAACTGCCCAGTGTGGGCTGAAAAAGACAGTCAAGTGCAAGATGGGGTGCTTTTATTCTTTTGTTTTTCTTTCTTGTCTTCTGACTGGCTCATGGTGCCTGACTAGTCAAGGCAGCACTTACAGCTCTCCCATTTAAGTCTCTTACAGAGAGGTTGGAAAGATTTTCTATGCTTCACATGCATACTTGGCCCAGGGCTATTGGAGTTCAGAGCTCTTATAACATGGGGTTCAGCTGTGAGGAAGAAGCTTTACCTCTCTTGGCAGGATTTTAGATCAGCAGTGGATTTCTTGACTGCAATCCTCTTTGCACGCCTAGATACATATGCAGAGGAAAACACCAAAGATTCAAGACAAAGTGTTTTAAAGAAATAAACACCATTTCTTTATTTTTTTTAAACACCATTTCTTAAATGTGAGTGACCATTTGGAGATGTCCCTCTGTAAATACCTTGCCTAGTTTCTAGGACAGTATGGTCTTGCTGTAATGAGTTCTCTGCAACATTTTAAATTCTCATGTCAAGAACATGAGATTAAACTCGAGTGGTCAGAGAACAAAGCTACTGCTGAGCTGACTCAGGAAATTAAGTTGTTCCTTATTGTCCTGTCATCAGAGGGGTGGAAGGCATTCAGTAACTGTCATGTTGCTTGTTCTAAGAACTTGAAACATATTTCCAACCCTCACTACACAGGATGAAGACTCTTTATCCCATTTCTATGATTAGGCATCATTATTCCCATTTCCAGATGAGCACATGGAGCCTCAGAGATAATGACCTGACCAGCGTCACAAAGTGAGAACTACCTGCCTCTGCAGTGAGGCTCTTCCTTTGATTTTGCTTCTATTCCTGATACGCCATCTTGACCCCCATGTCCATGCTGTCCCCATCTTTCTGATATTTAGACTCACTTCTGAGTGTGTGTACACCCTGTGAATGTACTCACAGAACTCATCTCCTACATATCACTCCCCAGTGTGCTCCAAATCCAAACCACATCTTAATACTGAGATTGCATAAAACACAGAGTTGAATTATTTGTTGAATAAGCTAATCTTGTCATCAAGCTGCCACCACAAATGTATTTTTGAACACTATGCAGGCTAAAATATCATATAGTCACGCTTGGGTCTTGGACTTCCTTGAATGATTTTTAGACAGATATGCAGAAATATGGTTCATGTTGAAGTGTTTTCAATTCTAAAATACTATTGAATGGTAGAAGGGCAGAAAATCTAGGAAGATGAATAATCTGACACACTGAAAAAATATCATTTATTCATTGATTCACTTGGTCATTCATCTAGTGTTTCCACAAATAATTCCAAAAGCTTAGCATCCCTGCGGCCCAGGGTGAGGAACTGAGGCTACATCGGATTCACTTCCCACCCTCCTCCTCCCACAAGTGAGCTTACAGATTTAGGGGGTGGGGTTGGGAGACACACATAAAAATGAATATCACAGCCTAGCACTTCCATGAATAAGCCAAGAGTATCACGGGAACATCTGACACACACTAAGGGGCCCAAGACATTTTCTCAGAGAAGATGAAGGAAAAATTAAATGTTTAAGGCAGCAAAAAAATGGTTATGGTATATTAAGAGGACGTGACCCATATGACAAAGAATCAGCAGTCTAGCTGGTCCATGCTTATGTTATTGGTGGTGATGGATGTGAGTGTTAATGGGGGGGGTTAGAAGATTTGTGGGAATATTACCTTTAAGGATATCATTAGAGGAGACACAGAGAATAATTTAGAAAAAAGTGATTGAGGTGGCCTAGCAATTGCAGTCAGCTGTCCTTGAGAGAAGAAGCAAGGATCATATCTGGAGTTAAACTCAAGTTCTTGTGACCAGCCCCCATGACCAGGGATGTGGGAACAAGAAGTAGACAGTTGGCTTTGTGAGAGGAGGGTGACAATGCAAGAAAAGGATGCATGGACTGGGCCATTGTTTCAGGATCTCCATATGAAAGACTGGAAGTAGGTAAGGGGCAAAGGCCCTCCCTCTGACTTCAGCCCTTCAGCCCTTCAGCCCTAGATGTTCCTTTCCTTGATGGAGCTCTCCGATATCCATAATATATATTTTAGAAATCTAATGTACTGTATATACTCAAGTATAAGCCAAGTTTTTCCGGCACAAAATTTGTGCCGAAAAACCTGAACTTGGCACAAATTTTGTGCTGAAAAAACTCGGCTTATACTCGAGTATATAGGTAATATACAAAAAAAGATGAGCTTGTATCAAGTATCACTGTGGGTTTTATTCTCTGGGAGAAAAAGGAGGGGACAGAAGCTGGCAGGAGGGCTATGAATTAGGGATCAACAGGCATGGAAGAGACAGTGGGGAATTAGGATAGACCAGAGGGAAAAGGTGAGCTGTGATAAGGCCTAGGGACACTTTAGCCCACTCCTCTAAGAAGTCTGGAGCAAGCACAACAGGACCATTGACCTGAAATCAGCCAGCTCTGAGTCCTTATGGGTGGGCTGCTCCAGAACTGTCCTCCACGAGGCAGATCTCTGCAGCTGGAGCAAGCCCTGAAGGAAATGGGGGCTGTCTGCTGACCACACTGGACATCTGGGGCATCAAGGCCTTCCTCAAAGGGAATCTGTGGAGCATGGCTCTGTATAAAACCAAAACACTAATGTTTGTTTTCTTCTTCACAACAATTCCACGAAACTTCACAGATTAAGAAATTGAGATTCAGAGAATTCACCCCTCATGGTCCCTCAGGCTGTTTCCCCCACACAGTCTGTGACCCTGACTCTGCCACTCTCCCCACTGTTCCTGCACTGTGTGATGGAAACACACTGGAGGCAGGGAAGGCTTTTCTGAAAATTGAAAGCTGGTTAGGAAGAGAAGGTTTAAAGGCAGTGAGGGCATGAGGCTCACTTGTCAAGAATAGTTCCTCAAAGGAGTGAACTCAGCATGTGTGGAAGAGATTTTGGAATTTTCAATGAGGCCAGAGTTTAGTTGGGCTGGGAGGATGTTTAGATTTCTAAAACAAAATGCGTTCATAAGTAATAATGCTATGCAATGGAACAAGGATTATTACTTGTTGGTGACCAGTATCAAAGCTTGGTGATTACTCGCAGGGTCAGAAATTCAGAAACTCTAGAGAATACTGCCCCCAAAATCTTTTAATCCATTGTTGAGAAAATGGCAAGAAGACATTCAAAGTGCTGTCTATTATACTTAGTCTGGTTAGAACTGCTGCGAAATGTAGTCTACCAGGGCATTTTTTTTCATTTAGCTTACAATTTTTACATAGCTATTTGTACTTACATTTATCTCCACGTTCTTTTTAGCTAACCTATATGGTGCACCATAGCAGACAGGGTCAAGTGGGTCATAGATTCACATGTAAGAAAAACAGGAACCCTCCAGAGAGCATAATGATTTGTTCCAGCAAGATGGAGTGGCAAAGGGAGAGGGAAGAGATGTTACGGGGTGTTAGCTAATGCTGCTCAATAATTTACCAATCAATTAAAGTGGCATTATTATTCTCCTTTGCCACTTAACTTCTGTGATATTTAAAGGTCACATGGGTACTACTGGGGAGGACAGCTATTAGCAGATACAGGAAAATAGCATTTCCCATCTCTGGAATAAGGTGTCAAGGTAATTTGTGTCCTACCTCAAGTTTCACTCATCAGCACACAAGGGCAGATGTTTGACAAATCTGGTGTGTTCAAAGAACCGAGAAGGGGAAAAAATGCTCCAAGGCCTGATGAGGGTGTGGAAAATCAGAGAGGCAACATGACATACACTACTACGTATCCTTTCAATTAGGGTCAGACGACGGCTGGATGCTCTGTCTGGATTGACTTCCACATTTCCATCAGCTAGGCTCTAACCAAGGGTGAGTGAGCTGTTAGAGATCACAAACATTTTTGATGTAATTACAAGCAATGTATAGTTACTGAACAATATTTAGCTTTTATCAAGTACTTAGTATTTATCAAAAGCTGTGTTGACTACTTTCCATGCATCACATCACTTGTAGAAATAACAAAATAGGCAATAGAGAATATTATCCCTACTCTATAGACAAGAAAACTGAGACCAAGATACTAAGTAATATATTTCAAGTTTCCTAAGAGGTATGTGATAAAGTGCTGGTCCACTGTTCTTAAAACTTCATAACTCCCTTAATTATTTACTTGAACTGGTCTGTTATTTCTTTTTGCCTTCCCCATTAATTCCTAATTTTACAAACTAGTTACATTGTAAAGTACTTGTGGAGATGATCTGGGCCTTGGATTAACTGATTGAACAAAATAAACCAATTCACAGCTGGGCACGCAACACATTTGGGAAAGGCTCATAGTCAACAGTGGCTTGTTTCAATTTCTACTTCAAAAGACTGGCTGGTGACAGAAATGAGGTTGTATCCACACATTCATAGACTTCTCTCTATTCCTTGTGTTTTGATAGAAAATGTTGACCTATACTAAACTATTATTGAAGCGATGGCTTAACTTGAAAGCTTGAGTCTGTTCCTGTGTGAACGGCTACTTCAACTCTGGTTGACAAAACAGCCCCAGCATTTGTCAAACAAGGCAGGCACAGCGCAGTCACCCACCATTGCATGGGGTTCTCTTTGGCTGATGAGTTCATCTTCTGGAAATGTCTATCTTGGTGGACACAAACCTGAAATACCCCTTTTGGCTCAGTCAGTTTCCCTAAGGGCGGGATCTGTGAGCTCAGTGAGGTGGGATGGGCCAGAGTTGCCAGGAATAGTAACACATGGAATTCTCATCTCGGTTGTTCCTTATTTTTCAAGCCTCTGTTTGTTTTCAACTTCACTGAGCCCATAGCATTTTCTTCACAGAGATAAAATTGAGAGAAGCAAAGACAGAGCAGGTGGAAGACCTGAAATTGTGGGTATGAGGCTCAGTTCTAGTCTTCCAAGGCTCTGTGAGCTAGTGCAAACCACCTATACTGGTTGAACTATAGTCTCCTCCTATGTATAATGTCGGTGTCACAATGAGAGAAATGATAAGGTTTGTGTGGCTTTTCCTTATACAACTTGGATTCCATTTACATTAAACTAATGCAAGTCTCCTCGCTAGCAATAGGACTAAGTGGCGTTCACATGAAATGACAGTCCTTGGAGGATAGAGGGAGATTACTAAAAACCCTCTAAGAGAGTTTAATAAAAACTCCATTCTGTTGCTTCCATATGTTCATGAAATACTAAAAGTAACTGGTGGAGATTTTTGTCAAAAAAGTCTCTTATTGGATATTCATCATCTTATCACTAATAAATTTAGTTATCACAGTACTTTAATTTACATTTTAAAATATCCTCATTACACAGGATTTTTAACTGGACCTGAAATAGACTATGTGGAGTGCCTCTGCCATTTAAGGGTAAACTTAGAAACTTGAAAAATTATTTTTGTTTCTGATTGAAAAATAATTGGGTCTACAAGAAGGAAATTATGATAATCATTAGGTGTGATAAAATAGAGTCTTATGCTAAATTTGCAATTTCAAATACAAACATGTAATCTCAAGATTGTGCTTAAGGACAACTTGTATGTTTAATGCTTATGTTTTACAGACAACTGCCCATGATAGTTTAGGGAATAATATGAGAGATTAGATAGCAAAAGAGAACCATATGGGTTATCGCAAAATTTTGTCATCCAGAAAAATCGAAAGAGTAGGAGTAAAACTTTTTATCCATCAAAATCTATTTTGGGTCCTAATAAGGACCATAGTAATTCTTATAGTCAAACATTGGAGGTAAAGCTCCTATAGGATACTCCCATCACTAGCCTGTCCTCATGTCACTATGTTATAGCAGGGTTTGCAAAGCCCAACATCTTCATTTTGTTTCCTAATACAAAGAATATTCCTTCCTTCTTTTTTCCTTAATAATAACTTAATTGAAAAAAAATGGATATAGCCTGATATTCACTATTTTAAAGTGGACAAGGCAGTGGTAGTTTTATTATATTAACAAAATTTTGCTACAATCACCACTATCAAATTTCAGAACATTTTCATTACCCTCCCCCCAAAGAAGCCTTTACACATTGTAGTCACTCCCAATTTACCCTCCTCCTGGAAACCATTGATCCACTTTTGTGTCTTTGGGGACTTGCCTATGCTGGGTATTTAATATAAATGAAATCATACATTGCATGGCCCCTCTACCTGATTTCTTTCCCTTATCATAATGTTTTCCAAGCTTGTCTATTTTGTAGCATGTATCAGCGTTTAATTTCTTTTTATTGTATAGATACATCACATTTCATTTCAGTTGATAGACATTTGGGCTATTTCTACTTTGGGCTGTTAAGAATAATGTTGCTAAGAACATTTGCATACAAGGGTTTGTAGGAATAGATACTTTCAAATTTCTTGGGTATGGGCCTGGGAGTAAAATTGCTAGGTCAATTACTGTCTGTTTGATATATTCAAAAATTGCCAAACCGTTTTCCGGAATGGCTGCAAAATTTCACAATTCCAACAGGAATGGTCAAGGGTTCCAATTTCTCTACATCCTCAACAACACATAGTTGTTTTTTTTGTTGTTGTTGTTTTTTAATTTTAGTCACCACAGTTGATTTTCAAGAAGTATCTCTGTGATTTTGATTTGCATTTCCTTGATGACTAATAAAATATTAAGGATCTTTCTTTTGATTATTGGCATTTGTATATATTCTTTGGAAAAATGTCTCTTCAAATTCTTTGCTCATTTCTTTTTCTTTATTTAATTCACTTTTGTTTTATTTCAGAATATTAGAGGGGTACAAATGTTTTGGTTATATCATTTGCTTTTATACATTTCAGTGTACAAAATGTAAGTGTGCCCTTCACCCAGAATGTGTACATTGTACCTGTTAAGTGTGAATTTCTCTAACCCCTTCTCCCCCCTTTCACCTACTTGATTCCCACTGAGATTCATTTCTATATGTGCACATAAGTATTAACTGGTTTCAGTTTAGTATTCTAAGGGTGTGGTGTTTGTTTTTCCTTTCCTGCAATACTTCACTCATTGCAAGGAAGGAAAAACAAGCATGACACCCTCTGAATACTAGGTTGTTATGATAAAAGATCACCATTTTATATGGCTGAGTAGTACTCCATGGTATAATTTCACTAACCAGTTCAGAGAAGGTGAAATAACCTGAATGAGAATGGTGGAAAATGAGAAAGACAGACACAAGGGACAGGATGGGATCAGGAGGTCTGACATAGGTGATGACTGCCAACAGCACAGAACTGTGGAAACAGCTTTATTTATAAAGTATCTTTAACAAGGTAAACTTAAACACCTGGGGTAAAGATTAACTTTAAGCAGGAAAAGCTGTGTGCCTGCCAATATAAAAAAGGAAAGTATGCATGGGGTACGTGACTTCTGGCAGGTGAAAAGAATGTTTGTTGATAAAGGAGAAGCAGCTGGGGGTCGTTCCTTGAACCTCTGCCCAGGCTGTGGGGGCCCTGCCACCTCACAGCTTGTTCCACACAGTATACATACACCACATTTTATGAATATAGTCATGTGTTAATGGGCACTTGGAACGTTTTCACATCTTTGTGATTGTGAATTGTGCTACTATAAACACTCAAGTGTCTATATTTTTATAAAATGTCTTTTTTTTTCCCTTTGGGTAAATACCTAATAGTGGGATTGCTGGATCAAATGTAGGTCTACTTTAAGTTGTTTGAGGAATCTTTATACTACTTTCCATAGAAGTTGTACTAGTTTGGGGTTTTTCCTAGGTTATTTATGGGTTGGCCATTCTCTGCCCATGTCTGTCTTAATGCTCACATTTTTCCTGGTCCAATGAAAAAGCTCTCATGATTTAAACTACCTATTAATTATGTAGATGACTTTCATGTGTCTACATCCATCCTTTACACCCATTAGACTGCTTTGCTGAGACTTCGAACTCACCCCGTTTTAGACAGAGCTGACACTTCTCTGCTCTCTCCAGCCTCATCTGCATTTCTTCTTATCTTTAAGCCTCACCAGTTACCCAGCTGACACCAGAAGCCCACAGATTGCCTCAGATTCTTCCCTTTCCCTGATCCATATAAATCAGTAACCAAATCTTAATCACCAATTTTAGTCTCGAATGTTCCTTAAGTCAATCTCATCTATTGACTATTTAGTGCTGCCAGTGTGATGCACCTAAAAACATTAATCTGACAGTATTATGCCCCTGTTGAAGTAACCAATAGAGATAGCAATTTATGCATTCAAATCCCTCCTAGCCAACCTCAGCCATTCCCTTTCACCCCAGCCTTGTATCTGATGCACACCAGATGTGGCTGCTGCAGGTGCTATTTATGGAAAAGCCTCCATCCTATGGACTACCTGGGTACAGACAGTGGAGACAGGATTCCCAAGAAAATCGCATTTGAACTGAAATCTATAGCGGAGTAGATACTAATTAAAGTGTAGAGGGTAGAGGGGAGGAGTGGAGCATTTGAGTAAAAAGAAACAGCATGTGCACAGGGTCTGTTTCTAGAGATGGAAGGAGTTTGTTTTTTTTTTGTAAAAAACCAAGAGAACACTGGTAAGACTGGCATCCATAAGTAAGAAAAATAATGTCATCAGGGGAAGCTACTTTAAAATTTCAGAAGGTTGTTCTTGTTGCTATCCATTGCAATTTATAACAAAAGTAAGAAAATATACCCCCTCAAACTGAAATTCACCCAGATCCTGTAGTTTAAAAGGAAGACAATGCAGTAACATGCGAACTACAGTATTATATAGTAATTTTTGTGTAGTCACATATTCTCTCATTTATCTGGACAAGAATTCAGCACTTATAAGAGCAATTATTATATCAAAGACCTGAGGAAAAAGAAAAGTGATTTCAATGTAAGTGCTTAGGAAAATACTGGGTTTTGGGAAACCTATATATACAAATACGAATAAACAAATGGAAGTATCTTAACTGCCAACCAATTCAGATCTTCACACCAAAGTCATACTAGAGGATGTTACAAAACTATTGTGCTTTCACTTAAGATGCTTTTCAAAGTGGAGAACACACTGGTGACAGATAGTACAGTATGGTCTTCAGTCAAGACTGAACAAAGAAGAGCAAATAATCCCGATCTTTATTTCTTTTCATAAAAAATGTCAACAGAAAAGCATCAGTGATAAATCTGGGTTCATATCCTATTATGAGTGGAAAACAGCCAGTTTTATATCTTGTACAAACATTCTCATCACCTTTTATGACCATACACCTGCTGCATTTGCAATTAAAAAGTTAAAACAGGTAGATTTCAATAGCTATCTATAAGTATCAGAGTCGAGACTGTTTGCAGTGCTGTATTTCATTCAGAGCTGAGGCCAGGAAGGAGCCTGTGGTTTAAAGGTTGCAGAAAACTGCATCTCCTCGAGCTGCACTTTAAGGACATTACTGAAAATGCATTCTATTTAAATAGCTATTTGGATAATTAGATACGTCCAATCAGTAGGAAAAAAACAGAAAAACAATCATTAGATGAGAAAATGCTCCCATTTAAAATGCACTGGTGTCAGAAAGAAAGAAAATTATTTTTGTTTTCAAAGTAACTGGAGTTTGGGGAAAAGTGCTGAAAATCAATTTATTTTCAAAGAAATGGGCTAGACTGATTATGCATTTGTTAGTTCCATCGGCACTGTTTGAATACAATATAGATGCATTGATTTTCATACAGATGTGATATGTCTTTTTCTTACACAGAAAATATGGTGTTCACAAAAAAAGACATGAGTTTTTTTTTGTGGTTAAAATAATAAATTCGACTTACCACCTTCATCTCCTTAAGTTATTTTCCTTCTGAGCTTAATAAATTATTTGTGATTTATTTTGGGTAATATTTGCCAGAAAAATAAACTCCAGCAGTAGGTCAGACCTCAACCCCCTCATTTTGCAGCTTTGTCTTCGGAAGTAGTTTGGGAACAAAAAGCAAGAAAGGGCAGAAGTCACTGCCAGCGGCCTCCTCGAGTGGATGGTCAGACCATCTGAGAGCCTTGAATATTATATTTCCATAGAACAGAAGAAGATTTTTTTTCATTTTTTGCTTTCATATTCTATTTTGAATATGAAATACAAGATCCTGGTATTCTCTTTCTGTTCACCCAAGATCTCTGTGTCCTCTGAATTTTATCCTCATCCTCTGACAAAGATTCTAGGCTGGGCTAGACTTGTCTCAGCCTCCTAACCCTTCTTCTAAGGCACATCTGTGCACCTCCTTGCAAAAGCCAGTTTTAGCAAAGAATCCTGCTATGGCTACTTAGCAAGAATTCCCACCCTTGATACCTGATCAGGTTCCTCATCCTCCACCACCCGCTGAATGATATAAAATCTCCCTGACGTATCTTCAGCAACAGTCCTGTTAGTTTGGCTTAGGCATATCTCCTATTCCCCTTACATTTTTTATTAGTAATTTTCCATCCACTGACACTTACCTGGTTCCTTGGCTATTTTCCTACCTGCCTAAGCTACCTTTGGAATTGAACCTTATCTCTCTCCCTCATTGCAAGAGCTGGTTGCAGTGGTCCTAAATAAAGTCTTGCTTACTGTGCTTTAACACGCATCACTTTTTAACAGTCATAAGAACACTTGACCTATCTTGTAGGATTTCCAGCTGTAGGAACCTGAAGTTGGCCTGGTTAGTCACTCCAAGTGTGCCTGGCTGGCGTAGTTGCCTGGGGATTCATTTGAAATAAAGATCCCATGGTAATAATCAACATCTAACAAATCAGAATCTAATGTAAGGAGGTGGCAGGTGGGATCTCAGAAACTGTTCTTTGAAAACTTCCAATTGATTCTGCATAATTTGCCTTTGAATTTCAGGATTTTAGGGAACTTAAAAAAAGGGACTTTCAAATAAACTTACCTTTACTGAAATCTTCCTTTATAAGCTTCATAGTGTCTTCATTCAGTTTAACGTCTACCTAAAAGGCCCCTAAGCAGGGACACACATTATGGTCATTTGATTCTGTGTGGGGCTAGGTCAAGTTGACTTATTTCTTTCTCTTACCTCACCAGATAGGCATGTAAATTTCAAGAGTACAAAGTGAGTTGTTTTTGAAGACTCTTACATAATAATACATAATTTTTTTCTGGCCACCATTTGAAGAGTCTCTATGATTCTGGCATCTCTGGTAATGTAAGTGACCTCCCCCTTCCTGGTGTCCTGCCAATGTGAACGTAGGGGGTTAAGTGGCAAATTCATGGATGATACATTTGGGGCTGGCTGCAGTTGCTTTCAGCTGCTAAATTATTTCTAAGGTACAAAACACTATCTCATATAATTTTGGTCTTTTAGAATTCGTGGTAGATATGTAAGGAGGACTTATTATTTCTACTGTGAAAATATTGGAATATTGTTAAGTGCAGCTTAAAGCTCAGACTCCTTTTAGCTAACTCTGCTTACTTGAGATAGAGGTGTTCTGTGTGCCATGATGCATATCAATGGAAAAACAAATCTGTGTCACTTGCCTTGTTCAGGGATTAGTGAGACCAGGCCAGTCTTTTCCTTGGGAGTTAAACAGTGTGAAAGTTTCTGTTGGTTCCTGTGTGCTGCTCGTGTGTGTGCCCAGGAAAGGAAGCATGAATTAGAGTTTGCAGCATGAGAAGATAGACCTGAAAGTGAGAAATGGTTAAAAAATGTTTTTCTCGGCAAGAACAAAACAGGTAAAAGGTAAGAAGAATATGAAATACAAGGAATATGAGGAAATTCTGTGAGCATCTGCTTGCAGAGAGCAGAGAAGTGAGGCTCTGGGACCTCTGGTCCACACTGGAGACTGTTTGCAAACTGATGCCACGTGCTGCCAATAAAGCTCCCCTTTCTGCTGTTAACCATCTGACGGTCTTTTGAATAGTATTCCTGATCCTCAAGGAGCATTTGGGATGGCTGGGGAGAGAAGGTGCAGGCATTAGAAACTGGATGTGCAGTGCAGTAGATGACTTTAGTGAGATTGGTAGAATGCTTGTATCAGTTTTCTCAGGCTGCCATAACAAAGTGCTCTAAACAGAGAGTATTAAAAACAACAGAAAATGATTGTCTCACAGTTCTGGAGGATAGAAGCCCCAAATCAAGCTTTCGGTAGAGCTTTCCTCCCGCTGAAACCTATACGGGAGACTCATTGCCTCTTCTCAGCTTTGGTGGCTTGCCAGCAATCCTGGCCTCACAGAGACAATACCTCAATCTTTGCCTCCGGAGTCTCATGACATTCTCTCGTGTGTGTCTGTGATTCTTTGTCTTCTTATCTCACATCAGTCATACTGGTTTAAGGGCCCATCCTACAATGTAGTATGATCTTATCTAAACTGATTAAGTCCACAATGAACCTATTTCTAAAAAATTGTCAGATTTTGAGGTACTGTGAGGTTAGAACTTTAACATGTCCTCTTAAGGGACACAATTCAGCTCATAATTTACTTTTCTCAAAGTCAGTAAAATTATCCTGATTTTTTGCCCTTTCATTATTTCAAAGTTTATTGTGCATCCGCTTATGTTAAGCAGAACAGAGAATAACTGTGAAATTTTAATACAGTTTCCTACAGGTCTCATAAGAGATTGTGTTTATGATTTAAGGAGAAAAAATAATAGCCCCAGTTTTAATTTTGACCAGGCTGAGTGCTGTAGTATGTGGGGGTGGGGATGCAGAGGCTTAAACATTTTCCATGCACAAATTTAAGTAGAATGGCTGGAGAGTAGACACAGCAGACCTTTCTGGGTATTTTCTGAGTATTGCTTCAGGTCCATTTGAAATGAAGAAAGTACACCACACTTCTCAAGGAAAGACTGAATGCTTCCCCCATAAAGGGTTGATGGCTCTCATTATTCTCACTCAACATGGTACTGAAAGGTCTGTCCATTGGACTAGGGCAAGAAAAATAAATAACAAAGATACAGGGTGGAAAGCAAGAAATAAAACAATTCCTATTTTCAGATGTCACGATTGTTGATATAAGTGGCATATCCAAAAGAATTTACAAAAACTCAGGAGTGACTTCAGCAAGGTTACAGAATATGAGGTCAACACAAAATAATAAATTTTACTACTATATAAAACTAAACAAAAAATTAACATGCAGAATCCAGAATTAAGCATATGATACCATTTATCATTGCTGTGATGAAATTGAAATACTTAGGTATGTGCTTGACAAAACATAAATAAGATCAACAAATGGAAAATTTTAAAATGCTGTTGAAAAAACTAAAATAGCATTTACATAAATGAAGAAACATAACATGTTCATGGATTGGGAGATGCAGCACAGTAATGATGTCAGTTTTCTCCAAATTAATCTCCATGGTACATCCAATTTCTATCAGAATCCCGAGAAGGATTTTTTGTAGACAAAGATGACGAGCTCACTCTAAATTTATATGAAAAGGCAAAGTCCATAGATAGCAAATGTATATGTAAAATAAAAGAATAATTAAGTGGGACGAATCACTCTACCCAACATGAAGTCCTGCTATACAGCCACAGTGATCAGTACTAATTTGGTGAAAAGATAGACACACAGCTCCATGGAACAGAATAAAGAGCTAGATCTAGATCCACACAAATACAGCTAACTGATTTTCGACAAAGTTGCAAAGGCAATTCAAAGGAGGAAGAAAGCTTTTTTGAGAAATGGTACCAAAATAATTGTACATCCATCATTCAAAAATTAACCTTGGCCTATATATCATGGCATATACAAAAATTAGCTCAAAATAGATCATGGACTTAAATAAAAAAGTTATAACTTTGAGGCAAAACATAGGAGAAAAACTTCAGGATCTAGTTCAGGATCTTAACTTCAGGTTAAGAAAAGAGTTCCTAAGTTTGTCACTAAACACATAATCCATTCAAGGCAAACTTGTAAATTAAAAAATATCTAGTTCAAAACTTGAATTTGGTAAAACAAACTCTGACAAGAGGATAAAAAGATCTGCTACAGACTGGGGGAAATTATTTCCAAACCATATATCTAGCAAAGTCTAATAAACGGCAGAAGCTGATACTTTACCCAAAAAGATATACACATGGAAATGTGTTCAATATCATTAGATATTGGTGAAAATGGGTATGAAAACCACAGTGAGACACCAATACACACTTAACAGAAGGGCCCAAATAATATATATATATGTGCATGTGTAATTATATATAATTACATATATGTTTTACATAGATATGTAAATAAAATCACATATATATTTACACACACATTTATCACACATATGCATAGCAACAAAACAACGGGTATACGAAAAATCACAGCCACTCTGGGAAAGTTTGGCAGATTTTATACAAATGAACATTCAACTACCAAATGGTCCCTCAGTTGCACTCTTGGTGATGTATTGAAGAGAAATTAAACTGTTTTTCTCATAAACACCTGTACATAAACATTCACAGCAGCTCTACTTTTAGTAGCTGAAACCTGGAAGAAGCCCAGTCATCCTTTAAAGAGTAAGAGGTTAACCCAGTTATAACCTAAGCATGTGGGGAAGGGGGAGAGGGAGGGGAGGGAGGGGGGAGGATGGGCAGTGGGAGGGTGATTGATGGGATTACACCTGCAGTGCATCTTACAAGGGTACATGTGAAACTTAGTAAATGTAGAATATAAATGTCTTAACACAATAACTAAGAAAATGCTAGGAAGGCTATGTTAACCAGTGTTATGAAAATGTGTCATACAGTCTATAAAACCAGTGTATGGTGCCCCATGATCGCATTAATATACACAGCTATGATTTAATTAAAAAATTAAAAAGAGTAAGAGGTTAGATTGATAGACTAGCAGGTCTGTACTGTGGATCACACCTCTGTGATGAAATGCAAACAATTGGGCAAATCTCCAGGGAATTATGCTCAGTAAAAAAAGTCAATCAAAGCTTATCTACTGTATAGTTCCATTTGTATATGATTTTTGACTGATAAAATCATAGAAATTGAGAAATTAGTAGCTGCCAGCAGTTATGGAGGGCAAGAAGAGTGAGGTGCTGGGGCAAAGGAGCAACGCGGAGGTGCTAGTGGTCCTGGAACTTCTTTATCTTCACTGTAACAATGACAATATCCTGATTGTGATATTGCAATATAGTTTTGCAAGAGACTCTTGGGGTAAACTAAGTACTGGCAAATGGGAGGTCTCTACTTTATTTCTAATGCCTGTCTGTTTATATTATCTAAAAATAAAATGTTAATTAGAAAGTGAAGAAGTGCTGACATCATATGCTCATGCCATCCACTGTCACTCATTTCCTGTAGCTGCAAACAGATTTTTCTAAACATCTCAGTCCTCCATTGTAATAATAATGTTCATTCGTGTAATTTGTTGAGTGTTTGCTAGGAGAAACCATTTTTATAACGGTATCTCTAAATGTCACAATGAGTCTGCAAGGCACAGAATTATCAGCACTGTACCAATAAGGAGTTGGCAGTTCAATGCTGTCACTTGCCCAAGGTCACAGAGCTGGTAAATACAGCCCGTCTGACTCAAACATGCAACCTGATCCTTGACAGATCAGCCTGACCTCCGCGCCAGCACAGGTGCATTATCAGTGCCCTGTGCCAGACCTCACATCCCCTTGTAGGCAGCAGACGTTTGGTCTATTAGGAAGACACTGGTGTGACTTTCAAGGTAGATGAACTCATAAAGCATTCGGCATGGCAGGCTGGAGTCTCTGTCTTGTTTGAAAAGCACAAGATAAATTTCAGCAGGCTGTGGCTTATTTGAGGATGCTGGGAATAATCTAATCTGCTATTTCAAATATAATTTAGATTTAAGAGGTGTTTTACTGTGCTATTTCTACAGTGCCCGAGGATCCAGCTGAGTGTCTTACACATCATGCTAGGTTAAGGTCAATTAGCAACGTTGTGAGGGATTTCTCCCCTTCATAACTACAGAGAGCTGCAAATTTGTGATTAAAATCCTCTATGTTAGTACAGAGGAACAGAGGGATTCTGGACAAGTCCCCAATTGGGGTCCAGGATGTCGTTGCATGTCGGAACACCCTGAACTTCCTAATCAGCATTTATTAAATAGCTTTGCACTTGGAGTCTGATTGGCAGAGGTGACTGTGATGCTGAGTTTGGACTGGGATTTAAATATTGTGTTTGGACTGGGATTTAAATATTGTGAAAGCAACAGAGTCAACATGGAGGAAATGGCTTTTTGCATATCACTACCCACTGGCTAACGGTACATGTGTTACCCTCAGAGCAAGACAGAAGGTAGCCTCGGGGTACACTTGTTGGGGGGTGACGAAAGATGAAGAAACAGTGACGTTGTATCGTCAAGGGGAAAGGGAAATTTGACATTGGGCAGACCTGGGAGTAAATGCCAACTCTGTCACTTGTAATTGGTGTGAATTTGGGCAAATCACTTAACATTCTGAGCTACTTTTGCCCAACTATACAATGGCAATGAGATTTTTTTTTTTTTTATGATGCAGATGATGTGAGACTATATACATATGTACATATACATTATATATATAATGTAGCTTGTATATAGTAAGGTAGTTAATGAATGGCAGATACCATAAAATCAAAGTTTAAAGATAATTTCTGCATTAAAAGAAACAGTGAAGGTCACGTAGGCTTCTTGTCACTTTTCTCTACCTAGGAGGAAACTGGCAGTGATTTTTATTATAAGTCATAGTTGTTTCTTGAAAAAAAGTTTCCAATGTTAATTTATTTAGAAAATATGGATTAAAACCAGATTATTGTAAAGTGGAAAACAGGTGCTAATTTCAAGGTCTAAGAGTTCAACAAATTTCATATACCACACAGATTGGAATGCTCCCACGGGGGCTACCTGGACATCCAGACATCCTAACCTGTAGGATGAGGGAGCTGTAGAAGCCACCTGTGCTCTTGAGCTGGAAAATAGGAAGAATGAGTCTTACACTGCAGCGCTGTGAGGTTTGACAGGGAAGAAGCATTTGATTTGCCTCTACTACAGACTCAGCACAGTGACCCCCAAAACCTAATGACAGAGGAGCTCATGGCGTTAGCCAGTTTGTGGAAGGAAATCCCTTCACACGCCTGGGCTTTGTCCCTTAAAAGATCACATCTGCTCTTTCCCCAACCCAAGAACACACTCCACACACGCTTCCCGCATATTCAGGTTGGTGCTGGTTCTAGGTGGAGTCTGCGCTCATTTATTTAATCATCTGATTTCTCAGTTCCCAGCTAAGATCATCCAAAGACTTGTTTCTTGCTGGCTAGTGGGCTGTCACTGGTTTCTACTGGCTCAGGAAAGCAGAACTACAAGCTCTTAGGACTTTGAGAGCCATTTAAGAAACAAAAACAAAAAACATTGATGGCTTGAAATTAGCCATCATAGGGAAATTTATACCATGGGAATCTGAAGAAGCTAGCAGTCTTCTCTGCCCTTTATAGCCAAGAGCCAGTTGTTGGGCTTTTGGTAGCACATCATTGACAGTGTTTTTCACTCTTTTTTATCTCACGGCACACTGAACCTCTATTTGAGTTTCCACTGCACACTTAAATTATGTTGATTTAAAAAGAAAAAAAGAATATACTTACTATGCTTTGAACTTCTTTTGAAAATAATTTATGATCTTTAAAAATGCTTGCAGCACACCTAAGATCCTCTGAAGCACCGCAGTGAGCCAGAGCACACTGGTTGAAAATCGCCAGTTTGGGCTCTTGGTGCCACTTTGGCCAGTTTCTAGCTTCTACTCACATACCCACATCCACGTGCAGGTGGATCTCCATTTCCATATGCATTCTCACTGGTAAATTTGGGATTGACAGTTGCCTTTGGTAGGGAGATAGCTAGATATAAGCAGGGCGGAAGACAGACATGGTTACGCTCTTTTAGACCTGGGCTATTATGGGAATCAGACTGATTAACACCCTGCAGCTGACTGTTAAAACCCTGATGGTGGATCAAGACCATGCAGGTGGGCTGTTTTCAGAACAGAGTTAATTAAGGCCCAGAGAGACTTCCGAGAAGCAGCTGATACTCCTCAAAGTTGTGAATAAAATGCAGAGGCTGTGCTTTCTGCAGTGCCTGCATTCAGTAGGATGGCACTGAGCTTGCTGGGCAGGTCATTAATAAATGCCTTCTTTTCCTTACTAAAACCTCCCCTGTTTTTTGCAGTTACTGCAGTGACTACCTGGAGGCGTGGCACCACTCTAACACCTTTTCCCCACTGAGACTTATGGGTCAGGCGAGCAAACCATTTGGCCTGAGCATAGCATCTAAAGAGATGAGGAAGGGGCAGATCTGGCTGCTATGTTCTTTAGGGGAAAACAAAAGACATTTTTTAAAAAGTAAACCCGAGCCAGCTAAAAAGTAAGCTATCCAGCGCTCCTGCAGGCATCCCTCCTGCTCACCTTTCCTCTGGGTCACAAGCCTCCGCACTCCCTATTTCAGACTCTGTAGCTCAGCTCTCCATCCCTTTTTAGGCTGTTTATGAGCAGGCCCCTACAGGGCCCTTCCGCTTACAGGTAGCCTCACTCAGTGTGCTGCCTACAGTCCAACCTCCCTCCACACCACACCGCTGTGGGCCTGGGCAGCCACAGCCCCAGGGTCCAATTCCAGTCCCAGCTTCCCAGGTCCCAGCTCCGTCATCACTGGTGAACAATGTGGGTGGGTGGACAGGGGTCTTATGGGAACAGTGCAGGGACTACTTGGGCACCACAGTGAAAGCCATCTCCCCCCACCATCTGGAGCTGACCGCAGCCAGCACAATGGTCAAAAAAGACTGGAATGTGAGGTTTGAAAACTGAGGAGGGTCAGAACACAGGGAATAACTTGATACTATCTAAAAGAGTATGAATTTTGTCTAAACAAAGAGCTAGTTAAGGGTTTTAGGGACTAGATCTTTGTTTTAGAAATATCACTCTGCGTTTTAGAAAGGGTTGCTTTGATGTGAGCACAGCGAATGGGTCTCTCCAGGAGAGATGGGAGGTAGAGGCCAATCTCAGCAGCCTAAGTAACAGAAAACACGGGCCTGGAGTTATAGCCTGTGAGGACGAGGAAGAAGAGATGGTTTTCTTGGAGGGACTGCCAAAATCACTCTTGGGATTTAAATTGATTTTCCAAGTCCTCAAAGCCCAATTATCAGTCTATAAACAAGTAGATTTACTCTGATTTATCTTCATTTTCCAGCGTTTCACCTTCTGATTTAATAAGCGGATTGGGTGCCCCTTGTTTCATCCACAGAACTGTTAGACGGTGAAAGTCACGTGCAGTGAGAGGCAGAAACGTGTGAAGAATAAGGAGCTGTTTACAGGTGCTTCTTCAGTAGGAGCTGGTGTCCAGTGAATTATTTTACTAATCTTTACATATTCTTATGAAATTGAGACAAAGAAAGCATCATCATCCTCATTTCACAGACGAAAGGGCTAACGCCGAGGCAGGCAGGCTGAATGATTTCTACTTTCCTGGTGTTTCTGAAATGTAAGCAAATGATACTTTCCCAGGGAAACCCAAGGGAAAGGGAAATGTAATTGACTCAGTCTTGGAGCAATCACTTAGGAAAACCACAAACTGAAATAAATGACAAAGATCAACAGTGTCGCTCGTCCTAATTGATCCCATGGCTCATTTAGAAAGAGTCATGTGGACTGCGGAAGTAGGAGCCCTGGCTGAGCTCTCCTGTCTGTGTAGCAAAAGCCTTTGTGACATCAGCCACGAGGCCGTGGGGCTGATCAGACCCTCAAGTCCTCAGAAGACCCCACTCAGGGGCTTAGTCACCCCTATGTGTTTGTCTTTATGAGCAAACATATGAATCACATACATGTGTGAGGACACGTGTATGTGCATACATATGTGTATGGGAATATAATTTTATGTAGCTGCAAACACTTTATGTTGTGTAACTGTATTTCCTATAACACGTATATAGCTTGATGTAACTACTCTAAAACAGCCCTGACAGATGCAGAAATGGGAGCTGGGCCGCTTTGTTCTCCCGGTTTGTTACACTCACCTCCTCATTCCACTCCCCTTCCTGGTTCCACCAAAAGGTCCCTTCCTTGTCAGTAAACCAAACGCATAGCCCAAATATAACCAAATTTTTATATTCTTCCATATTTTTTCTCTGTGCTCATATAATCTTCTATAGATGCACACATGTATAGGAATTTTTATTCCTGCCCAATATCAATGATTTTTTATTTTTGTACAAAAAAGGTATCTTCTGCACACTTTTCAAAGAATCTGGTAGAAACATTTCTGAGTTCACTGGCATGATTCCAATTCATTCTTTTTGATGTTTTTTTTGACACTCCATGTTATAGATATGCCATATTTTATTCAACCACTCCCTGTTGACGGGAAGTCCCTTTGTGGACTATGGTTTTTATTTACGCAGGTCAGACTTACAGAGATGTATTTGCTGGATCAAAGGGCATATGTGTTTTTAATTTTCAGAGTCTTATAGAACAGTCTAATTGTTCCTTAGAAGTCGGGTTATTCTAGCAGTATGACAGTACCCTATCTCTTCTGTGTCTGCCTTCAGTAAACATAGTTGCTCCTTTTTATTTAAAACAGTTGCCAGATTGGTAAATGTAAAGAAATATTCATTGATGCCTTAATTCACATCTCAGTCCTAATTATTTAATTTTCAGCAGCTTTTCATATATCTGCTGGCCATTTGGACTTGCTTCTGCGTAAACCGCCTCTTCTAATCTTTCCTCCACTTTTTTTAGATTGTTTGTTCTTTTTGTAAATGTGCAAAAGATCTTTGTACATCATTAATAATGGACCTCTGTTCCCTCATAACAAGTATTTTTCAAGCGGTTTATGTTTTGTGTTTTGACTTGACTTATGGCATCTCTCATCATAGGTAATTTTCATTAAAAAAAATTTCAAGTAGGTACATCTATTTTGTCTTGAGAATGTCCATGGAAACTCCCAGAATTTTTCATTTTTTACATGTAAGTCCTTAATCCATTTGGAATTTATTTTCAACATGCTTTAGGAAGAGGGTCCAGCTTTATATTCCTCCAGATGGGGAAGCAGCTGTGCATTCCCCATTTCCTAAACAATCCATTCTTTACCACTGAATTAAACTGTTGGCACTGCCATTTGTCACATTCTCACAAAAGACGTGGTCTTTTACCTTAGTCCCTCTTACATGCTGCCCATCTGTATATTCCTAGATCAAGCCACAGTCACATAATGGCCATAGCTCTACGGCTCCAATTTGCTGTACCAGCAATTCACAATTCAAAGGCCGTGTCCAAGGTTCTCATTGATTCCCCAGAATTCATACTTTCATATAATCTTTCAAGTAATTTTGCTAAATCTCTGCATATATTATAGAATTTCTCATGGGGACTTTATTGTATTAATGTATTTGTTTTGGAAGCTTTGGTATTTTGTTATAAATCATCTATCTATCATGACATGAATCTTAGGATCCACTTTTGCAGACTGTATGTCATAGTTTGTCTTTGGCCATGTGTAGCCTCAGCAGCCAGCAGGTGCAGACGGCAGCAGGTTAAGGCAGCTGCAAACTCACAGTCATCTGAGACTCTCCTCCTGGCCTCTTTCTCTGGGGTCCCACTTGCCCCTCTGAACCTGTAATATAATTCCCTTGTCCTCTGTTCTCATGTCACAGGGAGATCCATGTCCTAGAATCTCTAACCCTGCTAGGTTCATTCAAAGGCAGGTGCCAACAAAAAGTCTGCGGACAGGGGAAGGGAAGAGGGAGAATATTTCTTCACATTTTTTTTTTTTTTTTTTTCTGCTCCCACCAACATCCTCAGCAAACGGGATGGTTCCAATTCCCCCAGTCAGCTTCCACCTGGTTTTCGTTCAGCTGGAGCAGCCCTGCCTCTTTCCTCCTGCAGGCACACCTAGCCTGAGCCCTCCACTGTGGACTACCGGGCTGCCTGCTGCCCATGCCCGGGGCCACCTCACTGCTCTCCATGAATCAGTTCACTGTCCCTCAGTTGCTAATTCTCTGCATTAAATTCTTTCTGCTTGAACCACCTAAGTCATTTGGATTTTCCTGTCTGAATCATAACACACCTTCCAAGTATTTCTCAGCACTCTCAACTTGACACCTTGTGCCTTCTTGCAGCACAGCAGAGATGAACTTTGCTGCCTCCTTACTCCTGTCCTCCCCTCCGTGTAATGCGTCTGTGCTGTGTTACACACCTGCAGCACCTCACGTGCCTCCAGAAACCATCCCCACAATGCACGGTCTCCACACTGGTGGGGGAGCGACTTGGGGTTATTCATTCCCAAGGACTGATTTGTTGTGTTCTCTGTGTGTGTCCACAAAAAAGAGAGGAAGAAGAGAAGGAAGTAGGTAGGGAATGACGGCTGCTGGGAGGCTGTGGATGGTCTAGCAACAAAAGGGCACATTAGCATGTTGTGGAGGAGACCTCTAGGGCTTCACTGAGTTTGGGTCCTGATGGGGTCATTAGAGGACAGCTTTCGTGATTGTATGTTTGTAGCTTTTGACAACATGAATTTTGAACCAAGAAAAAGTCAGTATAAAGTCTCTGACCCTCAGTTTCTTTATTTTTATAAGGGTAACAATAATATTAATTTATGTAGCATTATAAATTTAAAATGTGATTACATTGTGTACAAGTATCTAAAAATAAGTCTATAAACATGGGTTAAAAGTCATCTTCGTGGGGTCACTACCTAAGTACAGTAAGGCAAATAATAATAGGCATACAGGTTAGACAGTGAGAAATAATACTGTCATTATTTATAGTCTATGAAGAAAATCATGTTACCTACAAAAAAAGTTACTAGAAATAGTAAGTGACCTTAGCAAGGTTATAAAATAAGAAGGAAATATACCAAAATCAATTGAAATTATACATACGTACAGTAAAAACATTGGAAATAGGATCTGAAATAGTGATATAATTTATAATAGCAATAAAAATATGAGATACCTAGGAATGAATATAGCAAAATATCTGCAAGAACAATAAATTAAAAACTATAAAACATTGCTGAGAAAAATCTTCAAAATATCTAAATGAATGAAGAGATATTCTGTGGCTGTGAATCAGAAGACTCGATGCCATTAAGATATAATTGACCTGTGAACTCAACATAATCTCAGTCAAGTCACAATATAATTTTAAATGTGCCGTAACTCACTGTGTGAGCTTGGGTGAATCACTTAACCTCTCTGAGTCTTGGCTCACTTATCCAAGAGGGACCCGGACTCTCTGGTCTTCTGGTTCTCTTTCGGTTCTAAAACTATTTTCTAACTCTCTTTTCTTTCCAGAGCGACGGCAACAACTAACCTTTCTCTTTCTGTCTCCAATTCTCACTCCCTCCCCACCTTCTATTTAGAAAAGTAGGACATCTATTATACATTCCTCTGGAAAATAGTATTCGAACTTTCTGATGAGATTGAATCGAGTGCTGCGTAAAGACTATACCATAGAGAAAGGAAGATAAACTGGTAACTGCAGAAGACAGGGCTGATAGAGAGGGACAACTGTTTGGGTGTTTAGATTGAAGTTTGGGAATGAGCTAAGAGGTCAGAGAAGCTATTGCAGGTTGCTGAGGTTTGTTTTGAAGCTTAGGCAATTCAGAGTTAGAAACAAAAGGTTTGGTGGCACAAAGAAAGGCAGGGCTTAGGAGGGGGCATTCAGAACAGCATGATCTGACCTGTCTAATAAAGATGTAGGAAACGTATAGTTTTAGGGGCCCTCACAGATGTCCAATATGAATAAAGAAATCCTTGATAATCAAACCAATGATGAATTAATTGGCATGCTAGCTGGAATATAATTTTTCTACAACTTAGTTCAACCAGAAAAATTAGTACAATTTTGTTCCTTACAAATGAAGTGGCATTTATATCTTATTATAGCATTAAATCTCCTGTAAAAGGGTATTTGATCTTTTTTGTTTCCTTAGGTTTTCTAAACGTGGCCTTCAAGGTGGACAAATTATAAATTTGAAAACTTATAACTTAAGGAAAATGTCGTCAAAGTCAGTCCTGTCTGCTGATGCTCCGAGCATCCTGGGCCACACTTACTGGGCAAACAGCCGGGAGCACCTCCTGCCTGCCAGGCGTGAGGTGGGTGCTGAAGATAGAAAGCGTCTTCAGTTACAGACCCACAAAACCCACAGGGCCTACTCCCAGGAGTTACTTTAAGAGCTATTTGAAAGATGTCAGGGAAATGGGACTAGAAAAAATGAGGTCTGCAGAAGAGAAAACACTGGAAGCTCAGAGTGCTGTCTCTGTACGGGGCCACAAAAATCCTCCATGGACTTAGAGTCCCCCCATCCCGAGATGCACAGCTGGTGAGGAGGGAGGCCAGATGAGAGACTGCTGCCATCACGTTTCCTGTGGGAATTGCACAGTTCCACTCGGGCCTGGGCTTTCCTACCTGCCTGCACCTACCTACGTGGACGCCCCCCAGCCTGCTGCTCTCCCTCCCCGCTACCTCGGGCCCCCTGGTGAGCAGCACATTTCCCCCAAACAGACCTGTGGGGGTTACGGTGCTGAGGACAGGAGTGTCCCCGGCCTCATAGATGGGAGTAAGGGTTCTCCCTGGGAGGGGTATTTCCCCACCCAACATGTTTCAGGGACGTCTGCCCCAAGAGGTCAGCGCAGGGGACAGTGGCTCAGAGGAAGTCCTGGGGATTCGGAATGGTAAGTTGAGGTTCGCAGGTCTGGGCTGAGGGTCTAATACACTTCTGTCAGCACTTCTGCCAAACCCTAACTGGTTAAGGGCAGCTCCCCGGGGATGTTTCCGTGGGATCCCGCGTGACAGCGGGGAGTGGGTTGTGATATTTCTAGCCCCACTGTGCTTCTTCAGAAAGCTTTCCTCCTCATGCTCTTCTCAGCCAGAGCCCTGGTTCTCCCCTTAAAATGCTGAAGGCTTCGGGAAAGCCCCTTTCCTTCCCCAGTGTCTACGGAGGGCATGGGAGCAGCTGGGGACACGCTCAGACTATTTCTCTGAAATGAGCAGTCCGAGGGGCCGAAGGTGGGGGCTAGGGCCCCGTGGAGAGTGGTGAGTCTCAGCATTTGTATCTCCGGAAGGATTACAACACGGCTCTTTGTTGAACGGATTTTTAAGAAAAGAGCTCTTTAGAAAGACATGAGCAGGTCCAAAGGAACAGTAGACAGCAAGGCATCCAGGTAGCAGCGTCGGTGGGGCACTGCCACTGCTCTGGCCCTGCGGGAGGATGGGAAGCATCACGTCACCAGCACCCTGCAAGTGGCAGCCGTAGACAGGTGTGACAGCAGCTGGACGGACACACGCCTCCCTCCCTTCTGCGACCTGCTGCTGTCCCACTGTTCCTCCCATCTTCTGATCTGCTGCTGCTGCTCCATTTGTCTAAAGTCAACCAGAAAGCAGGAGGTAAAGGGGCCACAGCGCCGCAGTGCATGGAGACCAGCCTCTCTGGGCATGGAGCAGGGCAGAGAGGCCTGCGTGTACACCCAAGAGGACGGCTCTGGGAGAAGTCATGGCATTCTCCCTTGGGTAATGGATGGAGGGATGTACCTGGTTAGCAGGAGCCTCTACTCCACTCGTTGACTCAGGGACTCAGGAGTGTCCCTGCTGTTGACTTCACCTTCTAGGTCATTGTCAGGGTTGGTGTCCCACCATGATCAGGAAAAACAAGTGTGGAGAGACCGCTGTGGATGGATTTAAGGGCCATGTCTGGGGTTGGCAAGCACGTGAGTCATTCCTGCTCACATTTGTCTGGGGACAATTTGGTTATGTTTCTACAGCAAACCACAAGGGATGTGGTGGGATGGAGAGTCGTTCTGTTGCCCTCAAGACAGAGAACAAGCAAGGTCTCCACTCCAGCATGACAAACACCCCCTCACATGCCTTTCTACTGTGAATCCTCTGTCAGGATTCATCTCCTCTTCCCTCTCTCCCCACCTCCTGTTAACTTTTGTACAAAGCTTCACAAGTTAACTTCATGCATCAGCTGTCTCAGCCACAGAAACCCCAGCTGCCACAATTCTGTTTGGACAAGTATCAAGTCTTAGGACTGGAACACAGTGGTCATTGTTCCCCAGTGCACCGTAGCAAAAAGAACCACAGATGTAATTCTGCACAAAGTCCTTGGGCAGTGGTGGGGCAGCAGTCTCAGTAAATGTCCAACCTCAAGAGGCCAACAAGAATTGACCCGAGGACCTATTAACTTTTGAAATCGTGATAGATGCTTTTGGTTTGCATTTCCCCCCCATAACTCATTTGAATGGAAGCCATTTTATTTTTAGAAAATTGCCTTTGGCCTCATGAGGCAGGCACATGAAAAGCAGTGCAAAGCCGTTCTGGCACCTGTTTGTGAGCCTGGTTGTGTCTTCCTTGGTGTTCTTTGCCGGAAGCCTCAGATGAACACGGAGGCTGCAACACCGGTGGGGGAGGAATAGGTGGACCACACTGCCCTGACTGAAATTAGGCCTCAGTGTGGGACTGGCTTTATTCTTCAGCCAGAAGGATTTGAACCCGAGCAGACCCATGTCATTTACAGGAAATGTTCTACAATATTCTAAATTCCCCAAATTTGCATAAATCGTAGCACACAATTCCAGGTAACTAGAAAATGTAGTTGAACCCGATAGGCCCCGAATTGTTTTATAAATACACAAACCAAGTAATTTATTAAGCTATTTTCAGGGTAAAAATCACCCTTTGCTATCCATGGGCACTACAAACTTGGGCAGTTGGCTCTCTCTTCAGGGTCATTTTCCGCAAAGAGATAAAGTCTTCGTTCTTTTCCCACAGTTTGTGCTTGAGCAAGGAGAGAATAAAAGACGTGCAGTCCTACTAAGGGTTGAGCTCAGTGACTCCTGCCTGGCATCAGCCTCCAGCCCTGAGCAAAATTACATATTATTCCAAAGATCCAGGCCTTCGAGCATCTACACACAGCGTGCAGACCTCACTGAGGGCCCTTCCCTTGTCTTTCCTAAGTTCATTCTGTGTGTATGTGTCAACATTCTCTGAAAAACCTGTCTGAGCCCCTGGTGTCAGCCTTGTGCCTTGTCCAGACCCACACAAGGTCTCATGCTTTTCTGTATCAGGCACTTTTTCCCATGTCGGAGTTGGGATTTGTCCCTACCAGGTGTGGGGAACCTGTAGCCTCAAGGCCACATGTGGCCTCCAGATCCCCAAACGTGGCCCCTTGACCAAATCCAAACTTTACAGAACTTCCATTATTAAAATGCTTTGTTCTGTAAAATAAGGATTCAGTTAAAAGGCCGTACTCAGAAGGTCACAGGTTCCTCACCCCGACCTGACTCCAAAGCCCCAGATTATCCAAGGAATCTTCAATCCAAAGGGGAACTGGATTTCGTGAACTCTGGGGATAGGGGTGCACCCTCCACTTAAAATCAAGCTGATTGCAGGAAGTCACTCATTTCAAGGGCTGCATAAATTCAGCCTTGAGAAATTATTGAGATCTTCTTGGGCTATAAACATGGGGAAAGGCACTGAATCTACCAGGGAGTCACTGGACCTAATGCAAATTCTTGTTCTTATTCAGGCAAAATAACTTCCACATGATTCTTCTCTGTCTTTTTTCTTCAACATCTGCCATCACCCCTTATGTGTTGCTCGAGTGCTATTCCTGGATCCCCTACACAGTTCTTACTTCCTTCTCTCTCGTTACCACGCAACGGCAAAAGTGCCCTGGTCAGTATGGGCTGGAGGGGCTGGAGGGTCCTGATTCACAGTATTTGCTGACTCTGAGCTAAGACATTTGTCCAAGCATTTCAAGGACAAGAGCACAAGAGTGGAAGACGGGTCAAAATATCGCAAAGAGGCAAACATCAAGATTGCAAAAAGAGGTGAAAACAGCAAAATTAGCTATGAGGGCTTAGAATCCAGGATGGATTGGAGCAATGTAAGAGTGCATTACAGGAAGGGGTCCACAGGCAGACACCGCCCCTCTAATCTTATAGCCTAATTGTGTGTTCCCTTCTGTTAGTGGTGGCCTGGGCCCCACTGGTTTATGCTCAGGAGAAGCCACTGCTCAGGAAGTTCCATCAACGACGAGTATCCATCGTGGGGAGATGAACAAATTGCAGGTGCAACTTACTGACTTTTATTAAAAACAAACAAGCAAACAACAAAAGCATCAATAAAGCCGGCTCTGTGCATTTAGCACTGGGGAGGAGAAAAAAAATCCAAAGATGGTTTCATAAAACTTATTCTTCATGAAAGCTTCAAGATATTCCTTTCCTAAAGGCGGAGGAAAAAAAAAAAAAAAGAAAAAACATTAAAGCTTCACTGCAACTATAAATAAATACCAGCAAACCACCCTATGAAACGTAAGGAACAATTCTGAAGGAAGTACCTTAAGGGAAACTTGTGAATGCAAATCTACCAATTATTTTTTTTACCGCTGGCAAAGTTTTTATAATAGGATGGAAAAGAATGGGCCAAATATGTGGAAATGCTGACAAGTAGCTCAGGACTTCACTGACTCTGTGGCTTAGGGCCAGATTCCCAGCTGTGATGTACAGTCGTGTGACCAGTGTAGTCAGGAGTGGGCAGGGGGAATGCTGTGAGGACAGCCATTGATGTTCACAGGCCAAGGATTGCAGTGAGATTTTGTGGAATTCCATCATCACATACACATGTGTGGAATTTTGCAGAGGATTTTCATTTGCCAAGAACCTCTCTGTCGATACCCCAGGGGGAAGTGTCCAGAGGCACTAGTGATAAGGAACACCCTTACCACATTGGTTCTCTCCCAGGCCTGCACATTTTGAATCTCCTGGTGAGCTGTGCAGAAAACCCCAGTATCTGACTCCTTTCTTGGTATTTGTGACTAAGGTGGGCAAAACCTAAGACCTCTGGGATGGAGCCTGAGTATGGACAGTTTTTGAAAGCCCAAAGGAATAGAATTGCTGAAAGATAGAATGTTCTAGAGTACGTCCCTCTGGAATTGATATGATTTTAAAGGCAGGATTAGTTTTACACCAGCTGAAGCAAGTAGATATTTGTTTTGTGGCCACATGAGGGACCCCCAGCAATTCCCCTTCCTTAAATGCTCTGTGCTCGCCACCTGCAAAACCACGGGGGGGGGGGGGGGGAAGGGATGTCAAATTGGTTTCATTCTCCATCACCCCTCAAATTGGGCAGTGATCACCTGAGCACTTGTTGCGAAGCAAGTTGGAGCCTGCATCTGACCTCGGCAGTAAAAGCTCCCTGGTCACTTAGCAGCACCTTCCCTGGGTGCTAGGAATGCAGAGGGCAGCACAGGGGGCGCAGTTTGCCATCTTTGAATAACCCAATCAAAGCAGAGCACTGTCTTCACATGACCCGTATTTATTTGCACATACACCTTACAGAGAATGCCCTGTCCTATGAGCAGAATATCATATGTTCGGTTTACTTATGTCACTAATCAAGACCTTGGAACATTTTTAACCTTGGCCACACAAGATAAGCCCTTATTAAGTAGCGATAGATTGTTCTTTTTTTTTTTTTTCTCTGCCTTGCATAAAACACCATGGGCATAGAAAACACTGAGTGTGAAAGGCTTATAGTCTCACTAGAGAGAAAGTATATGTGCAATTGAAAGCTAAGGAGCACAGCATTATTCACGGTGACAGAATGATGTGTTGAGATAATAAAGCTATATAAATTGCTAATTATGTGGTCTAAGAAGAAACACTAATTGTACGGTATACCAGATAGTACTTTTACCAAAATGATGTTGGAGTCAAACAGCTATGTCCACACACCCGACAGAGCCAGATTCCCCCACAATCACAGCACAACACACCACAGCACGAACACACACAAATGTCCAACATTCTTAGCAACTATGGAGAGAGCCGGTGTCTGAGCAGCCAACAGACCTGATCCCAGATCTTCACTCTGCCACCGACTTGAGTATGTGGCCTTCAGCGAGTCTCTGATGTGTGCAAATCCCTGCTCCCACCTATAAGATGGTGTTACCAAGACCTTCCTTGCAGAACTATGTTAAAATGTAAGACGTGTCAACAAACTGGTGCTTAAGTAATAAGCTTCTTGTTAAATGGCAAGATATGACATTACTTCCTTTGTTGTAAAAAGACATTGATTTTACGGTGAACTCTTGAATTAATAGAGAGTTTTCAGGAAGGAAAAAACATCTTTATAATGCATAATACATTTCATTGTAATGTGAGTCTGAATTTTAGAAACCTTAATGTGCACAAAAGATACATGTGACATGAGGGGAAGTGGAGTATCCTCAGCTCTGGTGTGAGTAGCCAGAAGCAGCCTAGGAACAGCGACAGATGTTTCTCCAGATCTCACCATGTGCCAGTGCTGCTGCTGAACATTTAACATTTAAACTAGAACCCACCCCAACCTATTAGCATTCACATGTTGCAGAGAGGTCACTGAGGTACTAATACAATAGTGAGTTGCTAAGACCTCATGGTGAGACCATGGCAGGCAACCTGGCTGTGAAGGCCCTGCCCCCAGCATCACATTGCGCTTCCCAGGGCCACATGTAGGGAGGTGGGCAGATGATGACAGGGAGGCCTTCAGGGAAGAAACATGAAAACAGAATTGAAAGGGAGGCTGACCTACCATGGAGAGAGACTGGCCTATAAGCCAAGGGAGGGACATAGAATGTGGCTGAACAGTCAGTTTGGAAGCCCAGAGAGACAGAAGACAGATTCAGAGGCTGATACCAGACACATGTGAAGGTCATGGATCTGATGCTTTCTGTCAATGAGGAAATGGACACGGGTACCCTGATATTTTCCCCCATACAGGCAGGCTTTGAATCTTGATATCTGTTTCTTCTAAGGCCATGGGTACCTCAAAACCAAGAGAATAGTTGGAGCATGTTAGGGTTAAAATGTGTCCTGTCCCCAAATTTCTGTGTTGAAGTGCTAGCCACAAGAACTTTAGAATGTGATCTTATCCAGAGATAGTATCTTCACAGAGGCAATCAAGTTAAAATGTGGTCTTTAGGGTGGGTCCTAATTCAATGTAATTGTGTTTTTATAAAAAGGGAACATTTAGACACAAACAAATCCATTCAGGGAGATCATCATGCCTGTTCACCAAGCCAAGGACAGAGACATGGAGAGATATTCCCTTACAGCCCTTGGAAGGAACCAACTCTGTTGACAGCTTTAGACCCCAGACCCCCAGGTGTCTAGTTTTCACAACTGTTGGAGAACAAGTTAGTGTTGTTTAAACTGCCCAGATTGAGGCACTTTGTTATATACTTCAGCCATAGCAAACTGATAGACCGTGTGCTATGGTTAGCAATAAGCTGATTTGTCCATTCCACATAAATTTGGAGGAAGGATATGTCTTTATGATTCTATATATTTCATATGTGACAAATTATGGGAAAAAAAGAAAGCATATTTTGAAAATATATAGGCATAGCCTTGCATTTTCCATGCTGGAATGAATTTATGGACATATTCCTACACCACAAAATAGGGATATGATTGTGGATGTTCACGTCAACAAAGGAACAGTGTGTAAACACGTTTGTTCTTCATTCATTCAACACATACACATGCTCATTGCTCTCTGTGAAAGATCACAGAGTCATCCGGACTTTACTAGAAAGATCACTAGAGTCATCCGGATGGCCTTTTATGGAAGCCAAAACATTTAGTCACTATTATTTAGGTTAAGGTAACAATATAGTTACAGATCAAGGCCTATGAGAACACCTGGAAGTTACAACTAACCCAGCCAGCAGGCAGAGGGACTTAGGGGGTTTCCCAACAGAGCTGGCTCCCAAGAAGAACGTTGACGTATACACCTGAAAACTTAATTTAACAGCCATTCACTCACAGCCTTTCCTCTTTCTTTCTTTGTTTCTTAGCAAACTGGGGTTCTTACACTTGAGCATCCACCAGCATCACCTGCAGACCATGTTAAAACATGGACTACTGGGCCTGTCCCCATCACCTCTGATTCGGCATATCTCATTTCTAACAAGTTCTCGAGTGGTGCTGGTGCCACTGGTCCAGGGCCCTCATGCTGAGATCCACGCAGTGAACATTGATGAGCGTCAACCTGAGAGCAGGCATCTATGCTCGCTAGCTCGCTCTCGGGATGCAGAATGAATAAAACATAGTCCCACCTTCCCGAAAATAATGGGTATCAAAGCAACTCCTTTATAATGCAATTGCATTCTTGAATCTATTTTTTCATGGGAAAAAAAAAATATGCAGAGCATGGTGAGAGCTATTTCTCTAACAGCACATTCCATGCTAACAGAGGAAGGCATTTTATGAAACGATGAAAGTTCCCCATCTATTTTCTTGCCTCTGTTTCAACCCTCCAGCAGTGGGGGCTGGGGAGATGGGGACTGGTCCGCAAAGGTAGGAATTTGTAGAAACAGAAGTTCACATTGACAGAGCTCACTCACATAACCATACTGGAACTTTCTTTCCTTCCTTTCTCTCCTCCTCCTCCTCCTCTTCCTCCTCCTCCTCCTTCTCCTTCTTCTTCTTCTTTCTTTCTTTGTTTTTTTTTTCTAATTCCATTTCTATAATGAAAAAATTTGGAATCAGCAGCATAGAGCTGCCCCTTTCATACACACAAAGGAGCAAAGAATGATGTGATGTGCTTTGCTGAAGGCTGTCAGGGCTGGTTAATCATATGTTTATCCTTTGTGATGTTTGTGGACACAGCAGTGAACTCTGAGCAGGAGTGAGAAACCCAGCCAACGACAGAGCAAAAACAATGATTAGCCAGGGAGAGAGACTATGGGTTTTTGTCACTTACGAGCCAGGTTGGCAAATATTTGTATTTGTGTTGACTATATCTTGAAATGGACTTGGGGCCAGCGGTGCAAGAGTGCATATGCCTCACCCAAAGGACACTCAATAACAATGCAACAAAAGTTTCTCTTCTTATTTCAAAAGCCAAGAACTTGGCTTCAGAAGGAAAAGAAATTCCTGAGAAATACAAACACCGTTTGTCAATTCCTCAAAAGACGCTCCTTTTCCTTGTTGGAAGCCTGCGTATTGTCTGAGATTAAGAAATCAGCTGATTTTTAAGAAAACAACAAAGTGAATATAGATAGGCCCTCAAGATCTAGGTGATTGGTTATTTCTCTAGAGGTCAGCTGACCAGTTTAGAAATCCATAAGGAAGTATTGACGATCTCTTTTAGGGCGTTAAAGAGGTGAGTGTGGTGAGAAGAAAGAAAAACAAGAGTTTTCTCCAAATCCCTTGCCCTGATACGTTTGAGAGATATTTTATTGTTAGAAGAACAAAGCCTCGCTGTCTGCATGGCCAGCTTGAATTAATGTGGTGATTGATTTTTTTTTTTAAATGAAATTTGTATTGAACATTCAAGAAAACAGATTTACTTAAAGCACATGCACAAGGATGCATCCAAATTAGTGCTGTTAATATTTTCACTCCAATGCTATGGTTGTTCCTTATTGTTCTATTTTGGACTCAATTGCAGCCATTCTTAATATATTTATGGAGCATTTTTGGGCTGCTATTATAAACACATAGGCAGTACAGAGATAAATGCCTGAGACCTTTATTTTAAAGATATGCAGAGATTTGTTTTCCACCATAGTGATCTAATTTCCATTGCTATCATCCACAAAGTGTTTCCCTTCACACAGTTCTACCTTTGGTTAGAACCTCTCCACCACACTAAGCACTTCATCTGTGCAAGCCTATTTACCCTTCCTGTCTGTGCACACGGCAGGAATATTCGTCCCAGAACCTCCTGCATCCATCCTCTAGGGCCACTTCTGTGCCTCCAGAGCTCTCTGGTTAGAGGCAACATGCTGTGGACGTAGGGATTCATTTAGATTATTCTCATGCTATGACCAGTCTGAAATGCCTTTGAAATAATTCAAGAAAAAATTGATAAATTCAATCATGTAGACAAGTTTCTGTGTGTATCTCTGAGACACAAACAACATCCAAAGATAAGACAACATACTGGTGGAAAATGTTTTGAACTTATGTTGATATAGAAAGCCAGCTCCCAAATAAATAAAAAGCTGTTAAAAATAACAAAAGAGAGCAAAACCCTTATGAAAAATGGGGGGAGTAGTGACAACTTATAGGAAAAAACACAGAAATGCTTTCAATAATAGGAAAAAGATGCTCACCTCACTTCTATCTGCACATGCAAATTATAACTACACCGAGAATAGCATCAAAGGCTCAACGAACATTCCTTTTTGGGATTTGGTGTTGAAATCATCCTTTCCCTACACTGCTGATGTGAACACAGGGTGAAACCATCAGGAAGTAGAGGATTTGGCAATGTCTCACAAAACGGCAAATGCATTGATCCTTTGGCCCAGCATGGCCACTTCTAGGAATTGACCTTGACATATATCTGCAGAAATATAAGACATCATATGTACAACATTGTATATGTGATGTTTCATATCCATTACACTATTGCTATTATATTGGTTATTATAAACACAACCAATATTATATCTAAAAGCAAAATACACCTAATATAAACAATAAAACATTCCCATTTATAGGAGACTGAACAAACTATGATGTATTAACACTGTTTAAAAACAAGGGAATGAGGAATATCTCTATTAACTGACACATAGACACTATGGGGATCTTAAATTTAAAAAGTAAGATACAAACACACCATACGTTCATACGCATACACCTGTCAATTTTGTGTAAGAGAAAGGGACTTATTATTTTTTAAATAAACATATAGGGATAAAACCTGGGGTAGGTAAGTAGAGGTGGGCCAGAGGATACAGGAATAGATAGAATAGGTTCAAACCCAACCCTGGCCAACAACTGCAAAAAAAAAAAAAAAAAAAAAATAGTTAAACCAAAAACCACAAGAAAATCCTTAATATTAAAAAAAAAAAATTAACTGCCTTAAATGATAGTATTAGTACTCAACAAAATGTAATATGTATTAATTTTGAGCAGAGTATGCCTTCTGTCCACCCTCAATGGGATATATTCAAAGGACTAAAAATCTTGCTGGCCTACAGGGAATGTTAGTATATTTATTGTTAGTCGTGGTCATGAGGTAGTCATTCTCAAAGTATTGATTTTTGCTCCTCGTAGGATAGAATGGGTGGATAAAGACAGGTAGACAGACAGAGGATGGATGTTTCTGTATGTACATGTTCTCCCGGTGGAAAAAAGGAGACTCAATTTAAGAACAATGGTTGAGTTGAAAATGGTAGACAGTCACTGAAAAGAACTTAGACGAGCATTAGATATGATCATTGCTACTACAACATTCACATTTTTCTTGAAATATGAAAGTAAAGAAAGAGGTTTCCCATCACAGACTGTTGATGCCTAAGGGTTAGTAGAAAAGCTGGAGCTTAGGATAAACACAGGAAATGCCAAGAAAAAGTGCAAGGCCCAGGGCACCTTGTCCTTTAAACCAATTTAGACCACTCTTAACTACCTTTGCTGTCCTGTAGTACCTTTTAGCTCCTTTTATTAATACACCTACAAGAAAATTACATCATTAACGTAAGATGGGTGGCAGGAAGACACAGGTGGATGTATCGCTCATGCTTAATGCATTTAGCCTGGGCACGTGCAATGGCATCAGGAAGACTGCATCATCGTCGTTCACTAAAAAGAAAGCAAAGGTGCCACAACTGACACACCTGTGGCTTTTACTCTCAGTGTCACCCAGGAGTCACCCAGTGTCACCCAGGAGTCACCTAGGAGTAAACAATAAGCCCCTTTAACTCACCTACCCGGGCTTGTCATTCTTTGGTCTTTCAACATCTTTTCAGTCCAGAGGGAAGTGTTTCTATCTATACTGTCCTGAAATTTTCCCTAAAGGAAATAACACATTAAAAAGAACTGGGGTACTTCAAAGAAAGGGCTGATTCCAGGTCTGGGGAAGGACAAATACATGGTAAACCTGGAACATATTGGCATGTAAACAAACACTCAGAAATGAAAACAAAAATTCATGAGATTCATCAAACTTAAGGTATTGAGGAATTAATAAAAAATGAATGAGGGTGAGGATATTAATGAATTATAACCGTATAAAACAAAAGTAAGACTCCACAATGATAGCAAAGAAAGAAAAGGTGGAGGGGTCTTCTTTACAGAATACTAGCTAATCAATACAGAAGAAATATTTTAAACCTCTACTATAATTATTGACTAGAGCAAGAATTATTAACTAATAATAAATAATTGAATACAAGATTTTTGCACCAAATAATTCTCACAAAGGCTCAAGCTAATTATGCCCAAGCTTCTCCTGCCCAAGCTAATTATGTGGTCAGAGAAGAAACACTAATTGTAAGGTATACCAGATAGTAATTTTACCAAAATGATGTTGGAGGCAAACAGCTATGTCCACCCTAAATTGTGTTTAATGATTACAAAGAAAAAAGTCACCTCTTCAAGGAAATATTCAGTAGATACACCCTGACTGGTTATCAACACCAACGATGGGTCCTGCTCAAGTCATTTGTTGTTTGCCTTCTGGTATGTTCCAAAAGCACACAACCTAAATAACAACAACATTCATCATCAATCTAATTATGACAGAAATCCAGAATTTGAAAGACTTCACAAAAAATAGGCCCAAAATTCAAAAATGTCATTGTCATGAAGGTCACACATGAATAAAGGCTAAAGGTGCTCAAAGATGAGGCTCTTGATTGAATTTTGGACATTTTCTCTCTAATAAATGCTGCTATAAAGGACTTTGTTAGGATGACTGGTAAAATGTTAATATAGATTGCCAGCTTAAGGTTATTGACTAATGTTTCATTCTTTTGGGGTGATCAGGGTATGACTGTGCCACAGTCATATACCAAAGTATTTAGAGGCAAAATGGGAAGATGACTACAACTTAATTTTGAAAGATACAACAGCTGGACAGAGAGAGAGATGGAGGGAGGGGAATGAGCAGGGGGAGAGATGGAAGAAAAAAAAAATTTCGAGAAAGAAATGCGGGGTAGGAGGTTATGCAGAAAAGATTTAAAAAGCAGCGATTTTTAGGAATTTGTGGTATTTTACTTTCAGTTTTTCAAATATTTCATGTTTAAATGTTTTGAAATTTTAAAAAAGTAAATCAATAAATAAAATGTTTTGAAATTTTAAAAAGGCTAAAAGAAAGGTGCAAGGGAACACAGGAAGAATATATAACTTTAATTTGTAAAAAGGAGGAACAAGAGAAGTGTAAGAAAAAGAAGGGGAGGGGGATGGGAAGTAGGCGGTCCCAGTAAGACTGCCCCACAGGACACTGCTCAGCATGCCTCTCTGTTTACGTGTTCTGCTGTCCACTGAAATGACCTCTGTATGAGTAACGTGTCAGGAGGAGCTGGGTCCTGAGGAGTGCAGGGCATAGCCACATGGCTGTTGTGATAGCCTGGTGACTTTGGTTTTCACTGCTTCACGTCACACACACTCCTTGATGTGGCCTGAGAGCTACAAGTCCCTGCACAAGGGTGTTCTTTCTGCAGCCAGCCCTCTTGTCTCCTCCTGAAAGCAAATGACTCTGCCATGGATTCCACTTTTACTCTCAGCAGTGATCTTCCCCTCCACAGTAAATGAATTAACCGTATTTTTTCCTTGTCTATGCGCCCACATCTCTTAAAGAATTTTTGCAAGGCTGCAAAACCTTTGAGGCCAGACAAAATATTCTTTACTCCTTCAACCCTTAGAAACTACCACAGGCTGGGATGTAGTAGGTTGCTTAACATATATTAATAGAAAAGACAGATGAATGAATGTCATATGTCTAAAAGGTTTTGTGAGGATTTGAAATTATCTTTATTGATCTTCTCTTCATCATCATGGCAAATATATGTTCTAGGAATAAAAATAAATATGGGAAGCATGATGACCAAGGTTAACCTTGTGCTCACATCCGTTACCTGGGCTAATATTTACGAACCAGTGAAGGTTGTCTCTTTAAACTGAATAATGACTTTTTCACAAAGGAAAAGACTTTATTCATATTGACTATTTTGACTTTCATGTTTGCCACATCTTTTTATGAATCCTTGACATCTATCTGAAAATCTAAGACAAGATATTAGAATGTCTAATTGATCTAATATTTTGTGCTATCCCATAAAAGATGACACATTCCACATACACATTTTCCCCAAACATTTGAACACCAATGCATTTGATGACCATGATAGAAAACAGTGAATAGGGCCTGGCATCTGATGTTCATAGGCAGAAATACCAGCTAGGTCAGAATTGTGCATTCTTGAAAGTGACAGCATTTCAGAGCCTCAGTTCTCTCAAGGTAGAATAAGATGACACTTAAAATAATAGTTCTTTGTGAAGAAAGAAGAGAATATAGATGTCGTGATTTTCTACACAGTTCATGGATGGGTTTCAGGGCTTGTAAGAACTTTCCAAAACTGAATGAGAAGTATGTGAAGTTTGGACACACACACACAGATAGGTATACGTCTCTGGAGACAAGCTCATCTTCTAGACTCTCAAGAAATAATATGACCACAATAGATTAAAAATCACTGTAAAGTGTGTACACTCTGAGACAGCTGTTATTCAGACTGTACAGAATATGTTCATCCAACTTCTTACAAACTTATTTTATTTGGTGAAGTGCAGTAGTGGCCATGGGCAGGGGAGAGTGTGGGATCAGCAGGGGTCCATTCCAGCCCCTTGCTCACTGGGGCATAACTATAGGCAAGTCCTATGACCTCTTGGAGTCTCAGTTCATGTTTTCTAAAATGAGAACTCCTAATTCCAGGAATTGCTTTGCTGTGAGGATTACAGTCATGGGAAAGAGAAAATGTCCCTGAAGTCTCTGATACAAGGGACTCCCCTCCTGATCGTACCTCTTTCATTGGCACTTTATTTTTCCTTTTCCAATCAAGTCATTCCATTTACTTAGAGTTTCTTACTGATATTTTTGCAAACTTCAGCCACTTTCTTCACTAAAAGATGCATTTTTCCTCTGCCCCGAGTTGCTTGCTGCAGGACAGCTATTAAAAGTGCTAGCTTCTTTAGACGGGTCCTGGGGATTCCGGCACCTCCAACCAGCCTTGGGCAACACAAGCACAAAATGCATCACTTTCTCACCCAGGATCTCCCCAGCTGGGAGAATCTTACTCTCTTACCAGCTACTGAGTTTCCTCCATGGGGTCTTTACATTAGTCCAGATGTCGTAATTATGAATGTGAAGAACATTAACACTAACTTGTTATGTGTTACTTTCCCGGTGCTTACTCTGCTGCCCTGGGCAGTCAGTGAGAAAGGATCACAGGCCAACAAGCTTGACTTTGTTCCACCTCCCACCTCGCAGGTCGAGGAGACCAGGGTAATGCTGCAGGGGCACCATTCTACAGAAGGACTGAATGTTGGCAAAAGTAGACTACGGGAGGAATTAGAAAGACTGTCTTTATCATAACTAATAAGTAAAATTAGAAGTTGAATTTTCCTCCAGCCTAGAGTAGATGAAATTTTAAAAAGAGAAAACATCTGGTTGACAATGAAATGAAAAGAAGTGGAGATTAATAAAGATGGAGGCAAAGAAAGAAGACTCAAGAAGATTGTCTTGAGCGGGGCACTAAAAATTCACCTTCATTCCCTCTCACACCTGCAGGACACAGTTTAGTCTCATTCTTATTCAAAGGCATACTATTCAGGCCAGCTCCTAAGGAAGAATGGTAATCCCTCTTCCAATGGATGTGGGTGCAAGTGTGTCCTTCTAAGTCCTATGGTGAAGCGACCTCTCAGCTTTAGCCAGTGCTCACATCTAGGGAGCTGGTGGGTAAGATCCAGCAAGTCTGGGTTCACGGGAGCTGAGGGTCCTTCCGTTAAAGAATTCATGTAAAGGATGTGGGAGCAGCACATCCCTGTGACCCAGCTACTTCATTGTAAGTGGTCAGGGCAGGTTAGGGATTCTCAGGACAGTATGTTCATCATTTCCCAGGTCATTCTAGGTTTACTACATGTACACACACACACACACACACAAATATAGAAAACACTTATGTACAAAAGAGGACAACAATGAGAAACAGAGACAGAGGGACAAAGACAAAATTACAAGTGGAGAGATAATACAAGAAAAAATATAAGAGAATTCTGGCTCGGCTCCCGTAGCGCACTGGATATGGCACCAGCCACATACACCGAGGGTGACGGGTTTGAAACCTGCCTGGACCAGCTAAAAAACAATGACAACTGCATCACAAAATAGCCGTTCATATTATTGGTCGCCTGTATTCCCAGCTACTTGGGAGGCTGAGGCAAGAGAATCGCTTAAGCTCAAGAGTTTGAGGTTGCTGTGAGCTGTGACGCCACAGCACTCTACCAAGGGTGACACAGTAAGACTCTGTCTCAAAATAAAATAATAAAATAATAAAATATAATTCTGAAATGCATACAATCTAAGAATTTTTGTTTTAGGATAACTTGAATAGAATATGATATAAAACAAACAGTCACAGACCTCCCACACATTTCCCTCTTCCCCTTCCCTTCAAATTTGATTTACCCCAGATTTTCTCAAGTACGAGTACTCCAGGAGTGAATAGACTTCCATCCAATAGTGGAAATTTTAGAGTGGTGGTGACAGGGACACTTTAACAGAGACAGTGAGGCTTTGTGAGAGCAGGAAAGAACATTAATCAGCCAACTTTGAATTAGAACATGAATGTGACCTCATTTTCATGGTGGAACTGGACATAATGCAAAAATCAGCTTCTGATTTAGAAGGGGGGGATTTCCTGTATTTTAGGTAATGTTCTATAGCTGTGCTTTCCAAAAGCATAGTAGCCACTAAGCGCATGTAGCTACTGAGCATTTAAAATGTGACTGTTGTAACTGAAAATTATTTTTTAATTTTATTTAACTTTTTTTGAGCTTTTTTTTTAAATTTCAGATTACAGGGTGCATATGATTAGGTTACATTGTTTGCATTTGAACTTTAATTCAAACTTAAAACTTATGGCCAGTGCCTGCCATAGTGGACCACACTGGTTGAGAGCACAGTGGGTTAACAACATAGGCCCTGGCACTAGACACCCAGTCAAATCCCAGCTCTACTATTGCCTAACTGTGTATCCTTGAGCCATTTATCTCTTTCACAACCTCATTTTATCATTTTTAATACGAGAAAATTATCATAACTACCTCATAGCACTGTTGAAAGGATTAACTGATGGTATTTATGCCAAGTGCTTAGAAAATATGTGACCCATCCTGTGTGCTCGACAAGTGAGCTGTCGTTAATGTTATTACCTTTATTATTTTCTTCCGTCTATTGGATGTTCTACAGTTTTACAAACTAATCGTCAATAAATGTCCTTACACACTATTTGCGTTCTATCATTTTCTTTCCTCTCATACTTAACTAAAAGTAAATGTCTGGTGAGAGATGGAGATATCACTGAAGGTAGCCTTTCACAGTTTTGACATTGAGACTAGAGTGAGGAGTGAATTATGGAAGATACAGAAAAGACAGAAAAGAGCCCTAAATAAACCAACATTCAGGAGAGGATACAGAAGCTCTGAATTATTGGCATTTCAAAGGTCTATTTCTAGTCGGTAAATCTGTACTAATAGCATTTTGATTACTTTGGATCTGGCTGTGCTTTCCAAAAGCATAGCCACTAAGCGCATGTAGCTACTGAGCATTTAAAATGTGACTGTTTTAACTGAAAATTAATTTAATTAACTTTTTTTGAGCTTTTTTTTTTTTTTTTTTTTTTTTTTTAAGTTTGATGAAGGTAGAGCATTTCCATCAGCACACAAGGTTTCCTCACCCCCGACTCCAATCTTCTATGGGCAAACATTGTCTTATTTCTATCACCTACTATAATCTTGTGTGTAGTCTATTTCCTTATTGGAATTGCAAAAAAAAAAAACATTTCTGAGATTCATTCCTGCAGTTGTGTTACACGTGTAGTCTGATTTTTTTCCAATTATTAAGTGGTATTCTCCGCATACTACAATTTGTTTATCCATCGTCCTATTGGCGAACAATTGGTTTGTTTCCACTTTAGGCCTTATGAATAGAAATGCTATTAACATTCTTGTACACATTTTTTTGTAGACATGTGCTTTTATTTCTCCTAAATAAATGTCTAATAGTGAAATTACAGGGTCAAAGGGTATTTCTTTAAAAGCAATGGCCAAATTCCAGTAGTGATTGTGCTGTTACATATTCTTCTTCAGCAGCGTATGAAGAGTTCTGGCTCCTTCATATTCTCAGCCACATTTTACATTGTGAGGTCTTTTAATTGTAGTCCTGCTAGTTGTTTTAAATGGTGTCTGATTGTACTTTTATATTGTGTTGTCCTGAATACTAACAATGCTGAGGTACAATCTTAATTCATTAGTTTAAAAACATTCTTCTCTTGTATTATAAGTATTTCAAGCTACGTATTTTTTCTTGGCTATCCTTAAGCCATGGGTTGTATCTCACAAATTGATGTCATGTTTTCATAGATGTTGTTTAGATTATTTTCTTATTTTCCTTATGATTTCTTATTTAAACCAGGGCTACTCTTAGTGGAATGCCAGTTCATTGCCAATATTTCTCAATCTCTTATGATGCTAATGGTTTTGTTTGTGTTCAAAGAACAGGCTCTGTAAGGTTTTAACCATTTCTCATGTATTGAGACTCGTTTTACAGCTCACCGTATGGTCTATCTTGGTGAACATTTTATGTGCACTTGAAAAAAGGATGTGTATTCTGAAGCCACTGAATGCAGTGCTCTGTAATTGGCCCTAATTGACTTGTAGTTTTCTTCAAATCTTTACGTATTTACTGACTTTTAGACAATTACGAAATCGATTGCTGAGAGGGGGACATTAAAATCTTGAGCTCTGACAGATAATTTATCTGTTATACCCTTTAGTCAGTATTTGTTTTGTGATTTTGAAGCTCCGTAATTAGATGCATATGTACTTATAATTGTTACATCTTCCCGAAAACGTGATAATTTGTCTGCTAGAGGTGGGGACTCTCAGTTTTTATGTGAAAATATTTTTATTTGGCCCCAATTTTTGAAGGATATTTTCATGGAGATAGAATTCTAAGATTATAGTTTTACAACTTTATAGATGTCATTTCATGATATTACTAGTTGAAAAATTTGAATTTGTAGAGGCTTGGTTTTATGCACTGAGACAGGGCAGGGCAGGTCAACAGAAAGCTGAAAATATTTACCAAGAACCTCTACTTTGGCAAGACTCAGAACTCTGTTTTCCTGTGTGGACATTCTTGTTTTCCTCAGACTCCTTAGAGCTCCTTCTGTACATACGTGCATAGTGCAAATGTTTCATGACATTCTGAGAAGATTTGTGGCCCTTTTCACCCCAGGATTTTCCCTCAATTTCCGATTACTGCAGTAGTTTTGTAATCTGTCTTTTGGCATTTCCAGGACACAACAATGGTTTTCTTCATGTGTGCCCATGTGCAGTGCCCCAGGACTGGGGTGCACAATTCAGGGAAAAGCCCATGGACATGGGTGTGGTCCTTTTCTTTCCAAGGTTGACTCTGGTCCTGTTTCTTTCTGCTCTTGATGGCTCCTCAGTAACCTTTTCTGCTTTTAATCTCTGTGACCAAGAGTCCTTTATAATTTATTCCACCATTACTGGTTCCAAAACTCCCACCAGGTATATTTCTTTATTGTCCTATTTTGTACTCCATAAAATAGCAGATATCCATTAAATATCTGTTGATTTCATCTTACATTTTACTTTATAGAGGTAGTTAATTTGAAAGGACATTAAAAGGCCATTAGCATTCCTTTAAAAGTAGTAAAAGAAGATCTCTCAGAAAAGCAAACATTCTGAAATTAAACAGCATGGCTGTAAGTAACCCATAGCAAGAATAGCAATGGTGGTTGTAAATATTCTATAAAAGCAGAAGAGTGTCAGTGTCATTCTGCCCCCTCGGGTTGCCAGATTTAGCAAATAAAAGTATAAGACAATGAGATAGATTTGGATTTCAGATACACAGATGATAATTTGCAGTATAACTATGTTTAGTGCAGTATTGGGGATAAACTAAAAAGCATCTGTTGTGTATCTGAAGTTCAGATTTAACCGGGCACTCTACATTTGATATGTCTCACCACCACCTTTCTATCCGGACACCCCGAGAGGCCTGGGTGTGGAATGGAGGAACACTATTCTAGCCTTTTGTTACTTTCTACTTTCTGCACACCATGGTGGGGTGAAAGGTAGGACAGAGAGAGGAGCCCGTAGATCACCATCCAACTCTCCTCGTTCTAAAAGAGAATCAGCTGCATGTTTAGCTGCCTGTCACGGACTTGGCATGTCTTCAGGGGCTGTGTTGGAATGGAGAAATAAAGCCTCTGGACAAGAGCAGGGTTTTGTTTCTTTTCAAAGGTACTCAAAGGAAATTTTTTTTTTTTTTTTTTTTTTTTTAAAGTCACATTTGTTTTTCTAGATGGCAATTATCACAAAATTTTCCTTTCTCAGCTAATTTCCATTGTATGGATTAATCATGATTTGTTTACAAAGTTCTCTATCCGTGTCTGTATCTCCAAATTTCCATCACATGCCGGTACATGAAGACTGACCAAAAAAGAGCAGGCACACAGGCACAGGTGGAAGCTATTTACTACAGCAAGGCACCCAGCCACGTTGAGTTTCTGTTACGACTTTAAGGTAGGCTGAGGAGTGGGAACTCCTGGAAGTGGGCAAAAAGGAGGCTTCAGGTGTGCCCTGATAGTGGCTATTGGCACAGGAGATTTGCAGGTGATTTCACTGGAAGGGGACAGCCTATGTGATTGGTTAGGGAAGAGTATTTTTGGTTGGTCCTAAGTTGGAAACAAGGACAAAATTTAGGGCAGCTGTCAGAGTTTAATTACATCCTAGCCATTTTGTTACAGGTGTTATTTGGCTTCCTAGACTGGTTGCTGGAGATAGTGGTCCAGTTTCCTATAGTGGGGCTTGTAGGTAACAGACTGGCCTGCTGTTGGTAATGGCTTGGTGGCTGGTCTTTTTGCTGCAGGTTGTGGGCTAGAGTTCTGCTTTCATACATGCTTTGGCCATTGTCAGTATATTCAGGTCCTCAATGATGTTGATTTATTGTCTCTGTATCTCCTATTTTATTTTTTTCTTACACTTTTATATGAATTTTATTATCAATTTGTCCAGATAAAACAATAAAATACACACACACACGCATACCCCTTTTGAGCAACATGCATTGAATTTCTAAAAACAAAACCAAATTAAAACAGAAAATTAAAATGCCCTGCCTTTGTCCCTAGTATGAGATTCCACAGAGGTGGGTCATAGTGTCAGTATGTTTTGATATATTGCACTGGGCATCCAGTGGACCTTTGCAGGTTAGATCTGAAGCTAGGAAACTATACCAAGGAGCAAATCTTGCCAACCACTTGAATTTCTGATGGGCTCACAATTTAAAAACTTACTTGCATTTTTATTCTACCGTATATACTCGAGTATAAGCCGAGTTTTTTTCGGCACAAAATTAGTGTCGAAAAACCCAAACTCGGCACAAATTTTGTGCCAGAAAAAACTCGGCTTATACTCGAGTGTATACGGTATTTTATTCTTTATCAGAGAAAACAGTTTCCTTTTTTAAAAAATTCTGGATTAATGTAAAAATATATAAAACGTATATAAAATTATATAAATATATAAAATATATAAAAAATATATAAAAAATTAGTTGACATTGTTTCTAAGGTAACATCCCAGTTGTAGCTGATTCCTTCACCCAGGAGCTACATCACATACCCCTTCCTTGTCCCTGTTAGGTGGGACCTGACTGAACCTGCCTCCTTTTCCCTCTTCACCCCCCTTCTTCAATTTATTGGTGTTTTTCTCTTGTGGGGCACTGTAGTTGTTCATCTACTAGTTTCAAATTAGTATTGAGTAAATGTGACGCATGTTTTTCCATTCCTGAGATACTTTACTAAGTAGAATGTTCTCCAACTCCAAGTAAATACAAAAGATGTAAAGGCTTTATCTTTTTATGGCAGAATAGTATTCTATTGTATACTTACACCACAAAATGGAGAGGAGGAATAAGAAGAGGCTGAGAAGATTCCATGACACGTGAAAGTTATATGAAATTAAAATTTCAACATCAATAAATAAAATTTTATTGGAATACAGCCAGATGTTGTCATTTCTGGATTGTCAGCGGCTATTTTTGTGCTGGGACTGAATTGTGGATGTGGCTGGTAGAGTCCAGACCGTTAGCTCTCTGGTTCTTTATAGGAAGTTTGCTGACCCATGGGCAAGAGTTCCATATTCTCCATGGCTGAGTAACATTTTTGAATTTAAAATAATTCCTTCTTGCTCGGCGCCTGTGGCTCAAGTGGGTAAGGCTCCAGCCACGTACACCTGAGTGGGCAGGTTCCAATCCAGCCCGGGCCCACTAAACAACAATAACAGTTGCAACCAAAAAATAGCCGGGCATTGTGATGGGTGCCTGTAGTCCCAGCTACTTGGGAGGCGAAGGCAGGAAAATCACTTGAATCCAGGAGTTTGAGGTTGCTGTGAGCTATGATGCCATAGCCCTCTACCCAGGGTGACAGTTTGAGGCTCTGTCTCAAAAAAAAAAAAAAAAAAATAATAATAATAATAAAAATAAAATAAATAAATAAATAAATAAAATAAAATAATTCCTTCCTTTCATACTTTGTCCTCTTTTTCAGAGTGTTTATTATATACACATATGTCCTGGCTTGATTGCTCTAATCTTCTAGTTTCTCTCACTGATTTTCCTGCTCTCTTACACAAAGCTGAAGTGCCCCTGTAAATTCTGCAATGTTTCCTCATTAATTAGAATTTTTAGAAAATTGAGCAACCTTTTAGTGCCTCTATTTTTATGTGTCATTATGGAAAAGGATGAATGTTACATAAAATAGTTATTTTCAATAATAAGACTGTGCTCATCTTCAAAGGAACTGCTGCCCCGTGGTGGGGAAATTGAATTCTGACCTTCAGGAGACACGGTCAAGAAAATATGTTTTTAAAATGTACCTTCTTTGAGTAATAGTTATAAATAGAAGCATAATGTAGCAAAATGGAATACTTAAAAATACTGACCGTGGCTCATGCCGGTGGTAATCCCAACATTTTGGGAGGCTGAGGCAGGAAGATCACTCAAACCAAGCCTGGGCAACGGAAAGAGACCCTGTCGCTTACAAAAAGAAAAAGGAGTTGGCGGATTCTATATATCTCTTTTATTTCCCAGATTATGATTTTAAAAACTGAGAAACATGCTTAATTTTATGTTTCTATTAAGGTGAAAATTTTGTTTCTCATAAAATAGCAAAACTGTCAAAATAATACTCTGTAATTTTTATGGCCTCATGTTCTTAATTAAGGAAATAAAGGTGGTACGGGCACTGTCATCAGAGGAAAGTATTAAACTGTACATATCATGGATAAACGGCCACATGTTTTAAATAATTGATTTTAAATTTAAACATAATTCCACTATTCACAGCCCAAAAGCACTCACTCATATGTTGCTGGCACATGAATCTTCAGTGCCACTAGTGCAGTGACTTCTGTATTAAACATTTCTGTGAAGCGTTTACCAGCTCTAAAAATAATGACTTTGTATCCACGGTAGGGCATCCAGAGCAGGAGGTGCTGTCAGAGTGTGAATTCTGATTGCCTTCTACTACAAGCCTCATCTCGGCTGCCCCAGCGTGTGGAAGAGTCAGATTCCCATCAGCCTAGGTGCATGAGTGATTCCCAACTCACAAACTGGGAGCTCTCATATACTGACGTGGGTATGACTGTGGTTCTCCAGAGCTGTCCAGAAGACTTGTTATAAACATTTTGGCTGCCGGGCTGGCAGATAGGTACATGGCACAAATACACACACGCCCACACACAGACACGTGTGCGTACACAAATGTAGCTAAGGCTCATGCTTAGTGCTCAGAGTGGCTGTCCACTTTGCCTAAAATCTAGGCATCTGTGCTTAAAAGCAGAAGCAGAGAGAGAGAGAAAAAAAAAAAAACAAAAAACAGGACTATCAGAAAGAATGGAAAAGACATGCATTATTCTACTCCCTTGAGTTCCCTTTCCCATGTCTTGCAGGTAATTTTGATTATTACTTATTAGAAGCTTCTTTTCCTTCTCATCCACGCATTCAGATATTTATCTGTAACCAAGATTATTTTATTTATTCAATAATGACTCAGAGAGAACCTACTATTTACCAGGTTCTGGTAAATCTAGATTCTGGGCATACTGTAGGGACCAAGATGGAAAATTCTTTGCCTCACAAATATAGTCTATGTAGTCCCTGAGGAAACATGCATAAAACAGATAGTGTCACACAGGGGGATGTGCAGGAAGGCACAGGACAGGGTGAGACATGAGGTGTGACTAGGGTCGGGGTCACTAGCACACGTGGTGGTCAGCAATAGTCTGAGATGACCTGGGGAGTTCCCCAAGGACAGCGCTGCAGGCAGGAGGAGAGATTTGAGGCCCTGAAGTGGGCTGAGAGCATAGGGCGGGAGTAGGAGGCCTGGGACTTCATGAGGCCAAAGAGAGAGAGAGTCAGGGAAGGGCTCAAACCATGCTGGGCCATGAAAGAGAAGCCGTGGAGTCTCCCTGCCCTCTAATATTTAGATTGAATTTCTGCTGCTAGGTTGGAGGGGCAGGTTCTATCAACCAATATAGCAGCTCTTGCTTCCCCAAAGTAAGAGCAGGTCAGCCAAGGGTCACCACTGTCCTGCAAAGTCTGTTCTGTCTTGTCAGCCAGCTGCTTGCCGATGTCACTGCTGGCAGGCACTGCTGGCAACTGCGTGGCGGGAAAGCTGGAGTGAGCATCAGTTTGCGGAGGTGGAAGATATTAAGTGAAAGGTGTATCACACAGGAGGTGGAGGACAACAACCAATAATTCTGAAACAAATTCTAAGTCCTTAGATGAACCTGCTGTTTTCTGCTTCGCAGGCTTGCCCTCCCCAACCCCTCCCATCTCCTCTGTATTTTCAATCTCTCTCCGCCCTCATCGCTGCTAATCTGTAATTCAGAGCAGTTTATCTGCCTCTAATGCACCTTACTTTTGCAAGTACTTATGCCCTCCGAGATTTACTTTCTATTTTAGGCAGTTCTTTTTCCTAAAGGATTTTGTGAAGATTTTTTTTCGAGTTAATTTCATAACATAAATTCCAGTGACAGCTGTTTCAATAAGTTTTCCCCCCAGTTATTCAATACAAGTTTTTAAAGACTCTGCAGTGTGTTGGATTCTATGGTGGATTTTGACAACGTTGCTGAACTAGGTATTTCTTGAAACTCTAAGTTCACTGGGAAAAAAGAATTAACCAGATAAATACGCAAGTAGTTAACCAAGTATAGTAGTGATAAGTGTTACGAATAACATTATAGCAAGGGATTCCTTATTCTGATGGATATGGCAGTCTTTTCTAAAGAAGAATTACTTATTCTGAAATTTGAAGGAAGAATAAAAATTAGCCAGCGAAAAGAAGGAACAAGAAATATCCAGAACAGGAAAGGGATAGGAGGATGCAATTTTCTGGCAGAAAAAAAATGTCCTGTTTGAAGTTACCAAAGTGGTATCTTTAAAGAATGGGTGAAACGTTATTACAAGTTAGTGATAAGGACTGTGGTACAGAAGATTAAGAGAGAGCTTGGTGATATTTTATAGAAAATTTTGAACATGTATGGAGATTTATTTTTTCTTAGTAGGAAAAGAAAATATTAAACAAGGCCTAAACAATTGTATTGGAATAGCTTGTGTTCCTTTCCAAGAACCACAACTGCCTGTAACAGACCAAGTAGACACTGCCTGGGTCCAGTCAAGGACTGACCTTACAACACGCTCACTTGCTGACGATGGATGAACAGCATTTCTGGATTGCATGGTGGCCAGCTGGGGCAATGAGGGATCTATTGGTCCCTAGGTCTTAGAAATGTAAGAAACACAAGGAAACTTGTTATCGACCTTGGCAAAGGACCAAATTCTAATAAATGTTGAAAATAGAAAAAGAAGATAATTCTTCAATTTATACACAAAAGTTAATTCCAAGCATATAAGCCATCTTAATATGAAAACCAATAATGAAAGCTTCTGTAAGACGTAGGACAATATCTTTATGACTTTGAAAAAGGACAAGCTGACTTTTATTCAAAAAGAAAAAGAAAATTAACTAATAACAGAAGAAAAGATCAATACATTTGATCATATTAAAGATAAGAACTTCTGATCATCAAAAAGACACCTTTAAGAATATAAAAAGTATGAACTATGTTTTAGAAGTTTTCAATTTATAGTAAAGATGCAAAGAAAGTTTGGAAGGATTCCGTGTACCCTGCACGTCATTGTCCCTGATACATTTGTGTTTGTTGTGACAATGGAACCACAAAGATATGTTATTATCAACTAAACTCCTTACTTTGCTGGATTTCCTGCTTCCTTTCTTGGTTCTGAAGCTTCATTCTGGAGACCACATCGAGTCATCCTGTCCCCTCAGGCTCTTGGGTTGTGACCGTATCTCAGACTTACCTTGTTTTTGATGACCTTGAAAGTGTGGAGCAGTATTGCTCACGAATTCTACAATATAGATTTGTTTGGTATTTTTTTCTCAGGGTTATACTGGGGTTATGCTCTTTAGGAGGAAGATACCATGTATGAAGGCCCATTGTCACCAGGCCATAGCAGGGGGACGGCTATCACATGGTTTTTCCCTGCTGGTGTGAAGCTTCATCTCAGGCTGAGGGAGTGCTCCTCCTGAGGGAGTGCACAGTGACCTTACTCCCCCTCAACCTCTGTTAGGAAGTCGCTCTGTGCAGCCAGTGCTGCACATGAGGTTTGTGGGGTTATGTCCCCTCCCCAAGAGAAGTAGTATCTTCATAAATTATTTGGTAGGTCTATTCATGTTGAGATTTATTTCTCTCCTTCCTCCATTTATTTACTTATACAATCAATCATTTGTATCAATATAGACTCATTGATATTTATTTTTACTTTGGGTTATGATCTAATACTACTTTAACAAAAAATAAATACATACTACTAATAAATAAATATTATTTATTTTCTTGCTTACTTCTTCAGCCATTGAGAGATCTTTCATTTAGCTCCTGTGTTCCTTTGATGTATACTCACTGGTTTGTTACTTAAGTACTTACTTTCTAACTTAGATAATAACATTGTAACATCACCAAATTGTTAAAAAATTGAATTCTATCACAAAACAAAACAGTGGAAACTTAGAACAGACTCCCAACCTGATACTATAAACCACTCACTAATGTCAAAAGGACTCAAATTCCTTCCATTGCTGCGCTCAGGGGCAATTTCATCCTGGTGCCAGTTTTCTTCCTAGACACAGGACTACAAGATGGCTAACAGTAGTTTTGCACTTGTTTATTTGTCCCCACTTAGAGATGTTGAAAAAATCCTCCCCAATCCAACGTAAAAGCCTTCCCTGGGGAACTGAAAGGGAACAGGTGGAAATATTAATAGATGTTGGATTCACCACCAACGGTACCTGTTCCATTTCATACTTGAATTAAACTCAACAACTAAGTCCCAGGCCTGGCAGAATCTAAGCAGAGACAAAACGTATTGGGAAGAAGTTCGAGTCAATACATGAATATTTGCAAGGAATTCCATACCTGTGAGTGGAAAAACACCATGCTTTGAAGAAATATGAACAGTCGGGGGATCTCAGAAAAGAAATACCAAATTAGACAGTAGCTTGCGTGATGTCCATACTCAGTGTCAAGGAGAAAAATAAGGGCATTGTGAAGCTATCTCTCCCAGACAAAATGACTATCACAAGAAGTGTTAAATTAGTTTAAAACCCCGTGAATCCTTATTATAAATTGAATGAAAGTACAGTGAAGAAAATGAATCTACAAAATAAAATGCAGTTGCCAGTAGTGGCCCAGGCTGCATAGTGAGAGGAAGGAAGCAGTTCCTAACTGTCTTCAAATAAATTGAATTTTGAAAACACTCATAAACATGCACTAAGTCTGATTTCTTGGCTAGAAGAATGTAAACTATACATTTATTCATTCAACAAATGTTTAATGAGCTCAAATAATGTACCACACAATGTACTCGGTTTTGTGTTTCCAAGACAACGTCAAAAGTGATAAGAATTTAAAAGTGTCATGAAATCAATGAACATATTTCTTATGGACTCTCACCAAGACCTTATTAGTATAGTCTCTGAAAGAATTTCCTCAAAGACTCATTACTTGAGTCTTCCTTCTTTTCTTGAATTATTGGCAAGTTTTCTGAGATTTTTTTCTGAATCCTTCTTGACCCTGTTTGTGTTTTCAACCCACAACAAAATCTTTCCTCTGCATAGATTGTGGTGATGGCTGCATGACTCTGTGAATATCCTGCAAACTACTGAATCACATACATTAGTGAATATCCTACAAACTACCAAATCATATACTTTAAAAGGATAAATTTTATGGTATATGAATTACAACTCAATAAAGAGGACACTGTATTACTGGTAGGTAGTTCCACATAACAACTCATTCCCTATGAACCTGTGCACAAAGCCTCAGGCTATTTTTGTAGGATCACCTACTTATATCACATTCCTCAACGATAAACTTCTGGATTTACCACCATGCTATGGTATTTTGTGTGCCTGCCCCGAGCTTTTAATCGCACCATTTTCTGCCTATATTATTCCAATTTTATATGTGGGGATAATCAATTTAACTTAATGACCTCTATCTCCAAAGAAGGTAGGAGAGAACATTTTAATGGTGGAAGGACAGATAGAATTTTCAGTCTCTAGATTCACCTTCCTGATGAAGACTGCATGTTGAAGAACTGCCACCATCACACCAGTCCCCAGGTATGTTCCCTTTTAACTGTTCCTCTCCAGTCTGAACCCCAGTATCCCTAGAGCAGTGACCAGAGCAGAACATTGGAGAAGACTGAAACACTGAGAGATCACAGAATCACAGACCCATCCTTATTTCTCTGTTGCCTGCAGGGCTACCTCCTGACCAGGGGCAGTGCCACCCCTGACCACCTGTGCACTGCATCCTGCCCAGGGGCCCTGCCTCCTATCACTCGGGATCCCCAGGATACTTTTCCAAGAGTCCAGTCCCCAAAGAACAAGATTGAGGAAGTAAGGGGCTTGTTTCTTTTTCTTTCTTTCTCTTTCTTTCTTTCTTTCTTTCTTTCTTTCTTTCTTTCTTTCTTTCTTTCTTTCTTTATTTCCTTCCTTCCTTCCTTCCTTCCTTCCTTCCTTCCTTCCTTCTTTCTTTCTTTCTTTCTTTCTTTCTTTCTTTCTTTCTTTCTTTCTTATTTTTTTTTTTAGATCTGCCACCTTTTTCTTAAACTATCTATCTAAAATAATATCCAGCTCCAATCCTGTTTTACTTTTCTATGTAACACTGCGGTGCCAGATAACTGGTCATATTCTTTGACGGTTGGCTTCCCATGAAGACACCTGTATTTGTTTGTGAAGGCTGCCATGATATGGTACCACAGACCGGGGCGCTTAGACAATAGCAGTGTATTTTCTCACACTTCTAGAGACTGGAAGTCCCAAAACAAGGGATCAGCAGGCTTGGTTTCTCCCAAGGCCTCTCTCCTTGCCTTTCTTTCAATGTCCTCATGTGATCTTTCTTCTACACATGTAGCTCTGGTCTCTCTGTGTTCAAATTTCCACTTTTAGAAAGGACACCAGGCAGGTTGGTTTAGAGCTCATCCAGATGACCTCATTTTAGCTTAATCACCTCACTAATGGCCCTATCTCTAAATACAGTCACATTCTGGGGCTCATGGGGTTAGAACTTCAATGTATGAATTTTTGTGGGGCTCATTTCTTCCCATAAAAGCTTCCTGTGGCCTTATGAGGCTGAAGTCTTCATTTGTTTTGTGAATTGTTATATTCCCTAGTACTAAGGAACAATAGGATCGCAATAAACATGGATTAATGAACAAGCATCCTTTATCCTGTCTGTGGTAGATAGAACCTAAGTTGGGCCTAAGACTCACATTCTTAATAAATCTTCCCTCCTTGAGTGTGGGTAGGTGTTAAGAATATAATGGAATATCTCTGCCATAATTAGGTAATGTTTTATGGCAAAGATGAAGGGATTTTGCAGATGTAATGAAGATCCCTAATTGACTGACTTTGAGAATCAGTGGGGAGATATTCTAGGGTGGGTCTTACCTACTCAGGTGAGCCCACCAGAAGAAGGTCTCAAGGTCAAAGATAAGAAGCAGCACAGATACTCCTGTGATGGTCTTCAGGAAGCAACTTACCATGGCCTCCACATGCAGCCCTCATGGCAGAGATCCATGGATGATCTTTAGGAGTTGAGTGCCTTCACTCGACAACCACAAGGGACTGAATTCTTCCAGTAACTAGTGAGTTGTCTCTCAAGTCTCAGAGGTGATCACAGCCTTACTGGTGACTTCAGCATGATATCCTGAGTAGAGGAATCAGCTAACTTGAGCTCAGAATCCTAAACCATGGAAACTGTGATGTAACAGATGTGTATTGTTTTAAGCCACTAAGCTTGCAGTAATTTGTTACATGTCAATAAACAAATAAGTGCATGCACTATTCCAGGATCTTACTTTCTAAGCGACTAAAACTCGGAATGCCAGAATGTTCACATATTTCAGCTGAACCAAAAACCTCCACTGTCAGGAGATCTTATGGTCCTAAATAATGATCAATGTGGAGCACAGTATTCCAATTATTTTATTTATTATTATTTTTTTTTTATTGTTGGGGATTCATTGAGGGTACAATAAGCCAGGTTACACTGATTGCAATTGTTAGGTAAAGTCCCTCTTGCAATCATGTCTTGCCCCCAGAAGGTGTGGCCCACACCAAGGCCCCCCCTCCCTCCTTCCTTCTTTCTGCTTTTCCTTCCCTCCCCCCATGACCTTAATTGTCATTAATTGTCCTCATATCAAAATTGAGTACATAGGATTCATGCTTCTCCATTCTTGCGATGCTTTACTAAGAATAATGTCTTCTACTTCCATCCAGGTTAATACAAAGGATGTAAAGTCTCCATTTTTTTTAATAGCTGAATAGTATTCCAGGGTATACATATACCACAGCTTGTTAATCCATTCCTGGGTTGGTGGGCATTTAGGCTGTTTCCACATTTTCGCGATTGTAAATCTTTATCATAGAGCCTTTATGGCCCACAGGAATGGCTTCCTTCTTCAACCATATTCAGCATAATATGTATTAGACAACATTATATATATACATGTTTAATGCACCTATAATATGTAATGTTCATATTATGGTTGTTAGTTTTTTTTTTTTAATTATTATTTTTTTTAATTATTATTATAGATAAAAATATGCACCATAGATGTGGCCCAACCCATCACCCTCCCTCCACCCAAACCTCCGCCCTCCCTTCCCCTTCCTTGGTCCTTTCCCCATATGGTTGTTAGTTTTGATCTATTGCCTCATTATTAGCCATTGTTTGTCTGTATGTAAATCGTATCTTTCCAACAAGTGTGTAAATCCCTTCAATGAGGGTCTTTGGAGAGATATTATGGAAAAGCAGGCCGTGTATTAGTGATTTGAATCCCAGATTTAATGTTTTATTTAACTTCAGAGTTATAGTTTAATCTATTTGTTTTTAAACAAGATTAATAAATTTGATCCTGGATGAGGAAAATATGCATGTAAATACCCTGGCATAGTGTAGGTGTTCAATGGTTGATACTATTTACATTATTAAATTCCTGTATATATTTTCCATTACCATAGTCAGCTGCATATATTAGCTATTAGATAACATTGTTGATTAATTATCTTTAATTCATTTTGAAAATCATCCCACAGGACATTTTTAAAAGAAGCTTTTGTTCATCTACTCAGCAGGGAGTCTCCTTCTCTCCTTCTTTCTGGAGGACCTTGTCCCATTGCTTTCCAACTATTATAGCACCTTTATCTCTGATGAGACAGGCCTATCTTGGGAGAGCAAGATATTGGCTTTATTTACCTCCACGTCAAGCACATTGCTTACAAGGCTATGTGTTTGATAAATTCATGTATCAATAAATAAATCATTCAATCCAAAGTGATTGAGAAATTTGTTGAATCAAAGTATATCTCAATTTTAATAGACTTTCTATAAGAAAAGATGGTAATTATTTCTCCCTAAAAGAAGAAAGAGCTTGAGCATTTGATGGGTGGAATTTGCAGATGTGATGGAGATTGGTTCTGTGTAGAAATGTTGCCTCATGCACTCGTTCACCTTTCCCAGCATTTCTTCTTGGTGGAATGAATTCCTCAAGCCAAATTCTGGTTCTTTCAATTGATATTTGCAATAGCGATGTGAGACTGGACAAGTGACTTACCCTCTATAGGCCAATTTCTCCCATTTCCATAAATGAATACAATTATGGTTTCCTTAAAGGAGTTAGGCTCTGTAAGATAAATGTTGTGCAAGGCACTGGCCCATAGCAGACATTCCAAGCACACTTAACACCCACACCCTCCCTGCCACGGACAGACATTCCCTTTCCCTTTTCGTACACACACTCCAAGGGTACCTGGCAAGATCTCAGAGACCAGACTCTTACCCTTAATGAGGAGCTCAGTGATGATTCCAGTGTTAATTGAACCCTAGCTCACAGGCTAACATTCTAAAGTTTTCACAATCTACTTTATATTTTTACCAGGCTGTGTCTGTTACCTTTGACAATTACTCTCCCCTGTGAGCCTAAATTGATAATCTGTGAAATGGTGATGAAGATACATCTCCTACAGGGCTGTTGGGGTTAATAGTTCAAAATCAGATACTTGAATAAAAATGTTAGCTCCTCCAGAATCTTCGCACAGTATTACTGGACCATTCTAGCTATTCTCTGCAAGGTTGGGGTTGAGGCTCCTTTACATAAACATCATGTTGATGAATTGGGTCTTAATCCTGGGACTTTAGAACACAGAACAACACACTCTGATTTCTAGAATAAAAATGACAAGCATTGCCTGACATTTAAATAAAAACTCTATCTATACCTTATAATATATTCATTACCTGAAAAAGAAAGTGTGCCCATTTCCATGTGGAGAGAATCAATGCATTCCATTTAGATGAGATAAAAGTAGAAAATTGGCTATTTTCTCTTCTGTTGAAACAGTGGGAAAAAGAGACTTGAAACATTTGCATCTTAACAAACCATTTGCAGGAAAATATAGCTAAAACAAAAAAGAGAGAGAGAGAAAGAATGTAAAAAAAAGAAAAAGACCAGGCTTGGGTCAATCAAACGAACACATTCTGAGGAGCACCAGTGCTTTTCTTGCACATTTTCTGCCTCTCTTCCCCTTATCAAATAGAAGATTCCTATACTTCCCGGTGATTTCTCGGTGATCTTCACCATCTTTCTCAATGCTGCTGCTGCGGGCACCCCACAACTGATTTCTATCAGTCCCTTGACAACATGAATTTTGGTTTCTCAATCCTCCCTGAGATTATTATTTCCTTCCCTTCCCATGCTCATTATTGGGAATTCAAATATTGAATAGATGTGGGCAAGGGAATAAAATAAGTCAGTTTTCCAAACTTCCCCCATGGTCATTGTTTTCCAAGATACCTAAAAAGCCAGAATAGGGGAAAAGGTTGAACTTAGTGCACAGGTTTTGATCATTATATTATATAATATATAATAACGTGGGCTTCTTAGAAAAGGAAAAGGCAGGTTTGTGAAACAGTAATCTCCTTGTTAAATGTGTTTCAGCAGAAACTAAATGCTGTTATTTAGTAGTGTAAAGGTTAGATTGGTTTCTTACAACAGAAATGATCCTATTTCTATGGATTTTTTTCTTTATTAAATCATAAAGAGGAAGATCATGTATACATTGATGCATTTAGGGGGTACAATGTGCTGATTTTGTATACAATTTGGAATGCTCACATATCCCTCACCTCATTTACTTATTTATTGTGTTAAGACATTTATACTCTATACTTAATAGATCTGACATGTACTCTTGCAATACGCACCATAGGCGTGATCCCACCCTTCCTCCAGCTGGCCTCCCCTCTCCCCTCCCATCCCTCTCTTCATCCTGGGCCATAGTTGTGATCTATTCTTCACATGAAAGTGTGAGTGATTGTAAATTGGTTTCATAATAGTACTCAGTACATTGGATACTTTTTCCTCCATTATTGAGCTACTTTACTAAGTAGGATATGTTCCAGCTCTATCCATATAAACATAAAAGAGGTTTTATGGCTGCATAATATTCCATGGTGTACATATACCACCATTTATTAATCCATTCATGGGTCGATGGGCACTTGGGCTTCTTCCATGACTTGGCAATTATGAATTGAGTAGCAGTGAACAACCTGGTGCAAATATCTTTGTTATAAGGTGATTTCTTGGTCTTTTGGATATATTCCTCGTAGAGGAACTACAGGATCGAACAGCAGGTCTACTTTTAGACCCCTGAGTATTCTCCATACTTCATTCCAAAAGGGATGTATTAGCCTGCATTCCCACCAGCAGTGAGGAAGTGTTCTCTTTTCTCCATATCCAAGCCAACATCTGTAGTTTGGGGATTTTGTTATGTGAGCCACTTTTACTGGAGTTAGATGATATCTCAGAGTGGTTTTGAGGAACTCAAACTTATTAATAAGAAAAGAACAAGTAATCCCGTTTCATTGTGGGCAAGGGACTTGAACAGAAGCTTCTCTGAAGAAGTTAGATGCATGGCCTATTTCTATGCATTAAAAATACATAGAAACACTTTTACTAAACCCTCTGAGAACAACAGAGAGGGAAGGAAGGAAGGAGGGAAGGAAGAAAAGAAGGAAGGAAGAGAGGGAAGGAGGGAGGGAGGGAGGGAAAAGAAAGAGAGAAAGAGGGAGAGGGAGAGAAAGATAGAAAAGAAAGAAAGAAGGAAAGAAAGAAAGAAAGAAAGAAAGAAAGAAAGAAAGGAAGGAAGGAAGGAAGGAAGGAAGGAAGAAAGAAAGAAAGAAAGAAAGAAAGAAAGAAAGAAAGAAAGAAAGAAAGAAAGAAAGAGAGAAAGAGAGAAAGAAAGAAAAGAAAATAGGAGAAAAAAAGAGATAGTAATTGCTGTCACCAGGGAGGCAGGTCGAAGGAGGAGCAGAGACACTATTCAATTGGCCTCTTTTGCCTCGGAAATTCTCCCTGCGGGAAGAGGCTCTTTTCATATTCTATGTGCATAATATTTTATCATGCCAATTTAGTAGTTTTCATTCCCACAAATGCAATAATCTGCCTAATTTTCCCTTCCAATGACTTCTAAACATAGAAATATGGCCTTTGAAAGGAAATTTCGCTATGGCTTTATAGTAAAATATCTGTTATAGGTTCTCTAGCATTTATTCTTTGCTTTTGTCAATAGCTTTCCATATTTCTCTTGTGGAAGGATTTCAGTAACAACGATTGGTTTGGGTGGGCGTGTATCCCAGGTGGTTCCAATCAGAGTAAATCCCAGGATCAGTGCAAGGCATTCCCTCTGTTTCTCTATGGGCACAAAATGGGAAAGAAGAGGTAGCCTGTAGCTATGGAGGCTGAGCATGATGGAGGCGGAAGACAGAGAAAAGACACAGAGAAATGAAGCCTTGGTTGTGTCATTTGAGCCTCTGCATCCAGCTGAACTTGAAGTCAAACCTAAAATCTAAACCTTTTATTATATGAATCAAGTTTTCCTAACTTAAATTGGTTTGTACTTTCTATAAACGGTGATCTGAAGTGTTCTAACCAGTATACACCCAGAGCAGATATCCTTCTTGAACTCACTTTTTTTCCTTTTTCAAGGTTCATGAATATGAGGAGCTACTTCCAGGAAAATTCGAAGGAAAAAGTAGAAGCGGCCAGAGCTATGTAGAAAGTAGGCAGTCTGAGTCCAAACCCCATCTGCTGTGGAAAATCATGAGATATGATTTCCTCTGTCATGGTGAGTAGAGCTACTCGCTCTCCTGCCTTTTCATCCGTTTCTCCTTCACAGCCTGTAGGTGTGGGGAACTTTGGCCCCTTTCTCCTTATGTCAAAGAGTACCCTTTGGGAGGACCTGTCATTTCTTCTTTAGCTCTTCTACTATGTCACCCAGCCCACAAAAGAGGTATTTCTTATGCTAGTACTATGAAAAAAATATAAAATATAAAATGCCCCACCATTCCCCTAGGCCATATTTGGCATGTGGACAGCCCTTCTGCTGTAAGGACAGGTGCCCAGTCATTCCTGCTTTTAGGGGGTGAAGGGCACAGGCATGTCCTTCCCAGCAACAAGCCTTCCTCTTTCTTGTACTTCATCTGACCATCTAGAGATCCCCTTGGGGCCTCTCACATGACACACTCTCTCTTTCACCTCCTTTTATTGTGTGTGTTGTCCTGAAATTTAGATGGGGATGAAGGAGGCAGCAAATAGTCAGCTCTCCATGGTCTCCTGCCCCAGTTTTCTCTCAGAGCTTTTCAAGGGCTCACCAGTCATTTTCTTTAGGAATAACACGGAAAGTTTTGTTTGTTGCATTTTCTCCTTCTGTGATTGCTTTGACTTTCCCTGTTTCTTTTGATGTAGAACCTCAAGGAGGTTCCTCGAGGAGGATTGAGTGACACTATCAGTTATCAAGGTGCCACCTTACATCCCAATCACTTCTTACATAGTATTTTTAAAATTATATAAAATATTATTTAGTTTGACCCTTATAACTCCTTGCCTACGTATTAAGTAGAAATCAATATTTTGTTTTAAAGATGATGAAATTGAGGCTAAAAGAGCTACAAAGCAAGTTTAAAAGTCAAGATGTGTGTCTTCTGAATCCAAGTTCATCAAGTCCAGGTGAGCAGGTGGAGCCTGTGGCTCAGTCAGCAGGGCGCCAGCCCCATACACTGAGGGTGGCAGGTTTGACCCTGGACCTGGCCCAACTGCAACAAAAAAACAGCCAGGCATTGTGGTGGGTGCCTATAGTCCCAGCTACTCGGGAGGCTGAGGCAAGAGAATCTCTTAAGCCGAAGAGCTGGAGGTTGCTGTGAGCTGGGATGCCACAGACCTCTAATGAGGGCAACAAAGTGAGACTCGGTCTCTAAAAAAAATAAATAAGTCCAGGTGAGGTTGTTTAAACCAACATCCCTCCAAGCAGTGGTTCTCAGTCTTCCTAATGCCATGACCCTTTAATACAGTTCCTGTGGGTCACGACCCACAGGTTGAGAACTGCTGCCTCCAAGTTTCCACTCCAAACTTAACCCCAGGTGGGGTGCACCAGAACATTGGGAGATTAAAGTTTCCAGCTGCACTGGGGATGTAAACATCCATGAGATGGGATATAGGCACATGACTAGAGGACTTTTTAGAAATATGGAGAAACAGGGCTAAGGAATTTGCATGAGTGTGAGCCAATTAGACATGGAAATCCATGTGCAAAGGTCCCTGGAAAGTATTTGGGTCATCTTTAATAGTCATCTCACATTAAAGCCCAAGACTCAGTAATACTCAGCAAACGTAGTTACTTTAAATTCTTAATCCAATCTGATATCAACAGTGACGATTTTCAAATTTTGCATTTCTCTTGGTGAATTCTCATTCATTAGCACTTTCCTGCTAAGTGCTTAGCCAATCTTCATTTAAATAAGGATATTAAAAACTGACCAGACATCATATATTGTGTCTCCCAACAGGATGCATCTTAGAATAGGCTTGAATACCTATGGGTAAGAAGTTCAATTATAAATGTACAATTTGGGTGTCTAATCTTTCTTTTCTCTCTCTCTCTCTGCCACACATTGGAAGATTAATCATTATTTCTGATCACACATTAAATACATGCACACCAAGGAAAGCTGATTAGCACACACACACAAAAATCTGTGCATACTTTTCATGATATATGACATCACAGATAAGCAAAAAAAAAAAGTCCTCACTAAGTCAGCACGTGGCTTGTAAACTGTAGGTTGGACACCCCATAGAAGAAATTGTCAGACAAAGGGCTTATGAGTGGGAATGTTAGGGCCCTTGGAGGACCCACCAGTGACCAAGGGATGACAAATACAAAGCAATCACCACCAACAAACATTTACTGCAGAACAAAGCACAGAAACTGTAAGTGTGGGAAAGAAATCCTCCTGGCCCTAACAAGAATGCAGCCATTTTGGGAAACAGCTGGTGTGAAAAAGCAGGTCAGAAACCAAACTGTATGATCATAGCAAACCCTCTAGCCACCCCCTGGAATGCTTCAAGGCCATTGTTCCAGGGAAACAAGGGAACAGTAACTTTTACTGGTACTTAGCCCAGCGGGCGCCCAATTAAGGAGTAACTCCTAGATTTGCCCTGAGTGCAAAAATTAGTCCCTCTGAAAAAGCAATGACCCCCTCTGGGAACCACCTCTCCCAGTCCAACCCTACTGATGAGGGATATTAAAAGCCTCTTGAAATCATGCAAGGGCTGAACTGGTTCTTGGTCAGACTACACTCTCCTCTTTCACTCCCCTTTGTCTGTTAAAAAATCCTTTGAATACCCAACTGGTCTCTTCTCCTTCTTCCAGACCGTTCTTCTGACTCTACTGCTGAACCCTTCAATAAGGAGAATTTGTCTCAAAGAGTGAGAGGGGTGCCTCTCTGTGAGTGGAGAAGAGCCCCCAAGTCTGAGCACACACAGTCTTTTATAAGCAAACTAAGCTAGTTTGTCCTCCCTGACCCCACACCCACCCACAGAATTGGCTGTTGCCTCCCGCCTTTGGGGCAACTGACAGGTTGGGGTGATCTAAGAAACTTAATACCCATGCACCTTCCCCTAACCTTCCCCATATTTCCACCGGGTGGGGGAGTCAAAATTTACAATTTTGTATAAGATAATGGCTCAATGGGCCCAGGTCAAGTGTAAAGTCACTAGGGACCCCTCACTATCTGTTCCCACTGGGGAACAATCCCTACCATAATTTGGTTCCTATCCTCACCCTTATCTCCTCCCCTTAAGTCTTCCCTAGGATCAAGGAGAGAAGCTGGGGCCAGATCAGTGCCTCCTTCCATACCCAGCTACTCCACCCTAGTGTTATGGAGGGAAGCTGGCAGCCTAGGTGGTCCGACCTCCACCCCAGGAAGGAGAGAAGCTGGGGGCTGAGGTATGTCTCCCCACTAAGTGGCAAGAAGGAAGTTGGGGGCAAGACTGTCTGTTTCTCCCTTCAGGTAGGGGCTGCCTGGAGGGCAGTGGAAGACGCTGGTGTGGGTGGCTGAGCTGCTGGAGCTGCGGCCGGCTGTCCCTGAGGCTCCTGGAGCTCCCCCTCTCTTTGGCAGCTGCTCCACTTCGGAGAGGAACTGCACCCCGGAGCTGACGAGGGAGGCCCCTATAGAGGCTGCAAACTCCCAAGAGAGGCGTCGGGCTGGCCTAATAGGAATAAATCAGTGAAAATACAGAGTGTCCCAGCTGAGCTATCAGCTAACAACTGGTATCTTCAATATAAGCATCATCATATTTAGGTACTAGTAAACATGTCTTCTTTTGAAATTGAGATGCATACAAACATTCTGTTTACTTCAATTCTACAAACGTTTATTAAAGGTTTGTTAAACACCAAGACCTATGTTAGGAAAAAGGCTGCAAAAGCAGCAAGACACTCTTCCCCTCTCTCTCGGGGCCTTTGGGAAGGGAGGAGCTTTCTCTGGATTCACAACTGTCTTCCCCGTGAGGTGCTGATGATGATCTTGGGGGAACCAGGAGCTTCTCAGCTTCAACTAGCCCATCTGAGCCTCTGGCAACTCATCAAAATCCCCCGATTACTGTCCCCCCGGGCTCATGGTGTCCCTTAAGTTCTCTCCAGAAAATAGAGGCAGGGTTAGAAGTCAACGTGTTCTTAACTTCTCTATCTCACCCAGCCCCTATGCCTGGGTCTCTCCAGCATCCACTAAAACCAGTTTCCTTCTTTGGTGGGGGAGGCAAAGGGGTCAAGATGCCCTGGCAACCAAGATGCCAGCTGTGCCTCAGAGGCTCAGACCAATCACTACTCATGTATAGCTAAAAACACTAGTTATGTTTGAAACTCTTGTAAAAACACACTATGATTTTTTTTTTCTTTTTGCAGTTTTTGCCCGGGACTGGGTTTGAAGTTACCACCTCTGGCATACGGGGCCAGGGCCCTACTCCTTTGAGCCACAGGTGCCGCCCATACTATGATTTTTTAATGAATAGTGATTGTTGTCAATAGCATCATTGCCATCCCTACCATTCTCTTCATCTCAGAGGGATCCAAGCATAGAGCTTGAAAGTATGCACACTGAGGCAAGCACGGACGAATTAGTGCTCCCAGAGCCTGTTCCTTTACAACTCAACTGCATTTCCTTAAATACGGTTTTCTAGGATTTTCACAGCATTTAATATCTTGTCAATACATAATAGCCCTTATTGGATATGTAAGAGTTTACCTGTGGATTACAAATTGTTTATGATTTTATCAATTTATTGGATTTTGTTTATCCAAATTTTTGGCATAAAAAAATTGTAAATTGCATTCGTAATTATGCCCCTATTTCCATTTATGGTTATTCCATTTCCACCTTTCTTAGCAAATTCTAACCAACTTTGAGAATAGGTGCATATTCTGTACATTTGTTTTTTAAGCTTTTGATTTTGAAAAAATTCTAGATCTATAGGAAGCTGCAAATATGGTAGAAAGGTCCCATTTGTAGCCCGATGTTATTACTCGTGACAGGTTTTGATGGGTAATTACTACCTCAATCAGGATGGGTCACTCTAAGGAGCTCTTTCATTCTACCTCCTAGCTTGTTAATCACATCTACCTCTTTTTTCTTCATGATCCTCAAGCTCTGGCAACCATTTAGTCTGTTCCTTACATCTAAAATTTTGTCATTTATAGAATGTTGTGCTGTGGAGTCATACAGTATATAACATTTTGAAATTGGCTTTTATCACTGAGCATATGCCTTAGTGGTCTATTCAAGTTATTGGTAACAATCGTTTATACCTTTTAATGCCTAGGTATGAATAGACTGCAATTTGTCTAGCCATTCACCTATTCAAGGATTTTTTTGTTGTCACCATTTTTTTTTTTTTTGTCATTACAAATACACCAGGTATAAACATTAAAAAAGGAAATACATGTATTTGTCCTTAAGAATGTCAGTATATCTAGAGATACATACATTACAAATATTAAAATTGTTAAGTTCCTTCATTTCATCATGCTAAATAAATCTAAAATAACATAGGCTGGTGTGAGGATCATGTTATGTGTTAACTTGATTCGGCTGTAGTGTCTAATTATTTAATCAAACCCTAATTTAGGTGTTGCTGTGAATGCATTTGGTAGATGTGATTGAAATCCATAATCAGTTGACCTTTTTCATGTTAAGTTTTAATTTTTTTTTTACCATTATGGGCCGATGATAGTTGTATATCTTTATTGAATATACAGTAACATTTTGATACAGGCATACAATGTTAATTTGTTAATCCAACTAAGGTAACTGCAGTATCCATCACCTCATGCATTTATCATTTCTTTGTGTTAGGAACATTCAAAATCCACTCTTTTAGCCATTTTAAAGCATATCGTAACATAATGTTGATTATAATAATTTTGTGTGTGGGGATTCTATCTTACTATGTAACTATATTTTTGGACCCATTAACCATACCCACCTTATCTTGTCCCTTGCCACTACCCTTTCTAGCCTCTGATAATCATCATTCTACTCTCTGCCTCCAAGAGAGTTTACTATTTATCTCCCACATCTGAGTGAGAGAACATGCGAGATTTGTCTTCCTGTGCTTGACTTATTTCACTCAACAGAATGTTCTCCATTGCCATCCATGTTCTTACAAATGGCAAGATTTCACTCTTTTTATGGCTGAATAATATTCCACTGTGTATCTACGCCACATGTCTGTATGCATTCATCCACTGACAGGCATTTGGGGTGATTCTAAATCATGGTGATTGTGAGTAGAGCTTCAATAAACATGAGAGTGAAGATATCTTTTTGATATACCTATTTTCTTTCTTTCAGATGTATACCTAGAATTGGGATTGTTAGATCATATGGCAGTTCTATTTTTAGGTTTTTAAAGAACCACCATGCTGTTCTCTATAGTGGTTGCACTAATTTACATCCTCGCCAACAGTATACTGTGTTTCCTCCTTCTCTACATCCTCCCCATCATTTCCTTTTGCCTCAGATGTATTTAAATAAGGGATATTAAACTACGAAATCTGGTTGGCCCTGATCTAATCAGTTGGCTGCCCTAAAGAACTGGTCAGTTCTAGTCTGACCTTCCTAAAGCTCTGTCCTATGTATTTTGGACTTGCATAACCAGCACCTATGACTGCATAGGCCAGTTCCTTATAGTAAATATCTTAATATGTATCTCCTACTGGTTCCACTTCTTTGGCTGGACACGGACTAATACAGGTGGGAAAGAAATTAGTGATCATTTAGTCCTGTGAATTTTCTGAATATTCAATAGCCTCAGAGCTTTGGGGTTAATCAAAGTTATATCTGGAAGCCCATTTTGCAGGATGGGCTTAGGTGGGTTTTTTAAATTTTTCTTTCTCACTTCCTTCTCCACTTTTAGGCCAACCATAGCCCCCAAGAAATTCCATGTGGGAATTTCTTAGAAAACTTGAGGGGTGATGACATTAAACCTAGGAAAGGTTTAGGAGAATTATTCTTTTCATCTACCAGAATAGAAAAGACTAAAGCTCCTTATTTCTTTGTTAAACCCCTGTATTGGTAATTGGATGAAAGCAAGCATTTATATACTTTTAATGAGTCAATGAATGGGTCATTACTACTAAAAATTTTATGAAAGAACCTAAAAGACCTAAAACTCCTACTCCTCTCTCACAAATAAACTGAGGCATGAATATAAAGATATATGGGCAAAAATGTGGGAAATACAACTGCTTGTAATAGCAGAAAATTGGAAATGAGCCAGAAATAGGTAAGTACTAGAATTGAACATCTATTTTATGGAATTCTATTAGGCTGATAAATAGAGTGAATTAGATTGATGAATGCTGACTTTATTAATATTGACTCATGTTTTCTGGTCCACGGTCTTATTTATTTATATATATATATATTTATTTATTTATTTATTTTATGTTCCACCTTATTTCAGTTAGGGCGTTGCTATTGGGAGGACCGGCTTATTTGCACAGCTTTTTGTTGAAATACAAGAGGGTGTTGTTTGCAGAATGCCAAAAACTCTTCTCATTCCCCCAACAATTCATCTTAGTTTTGTTGGTGATGAAAAGGCAAAAATGAAATTAGAGTTTGGGAGGACACAGAGACAAAGTGGCTGCCAATTTCAGATGTGTTCAGTGTCAGAAGCTCTGTGACTACATGGTTGCTGTTTGTGTGTGTGTTATCCTGTCTAATAGCACATATAGAAGACAAATATTGTATGTTTACTGTTTATATATTAAGGGAAGTATTTGATATTGACATTGTCTCATAATGAATATAACTGTGACTTATATCTCCTAGGTGGCATAACAGATATGACTTCTATTGTTTCATGATCTATTATGTTTTCAACACTGGAAACCCTCCTGACAACAAAGCCAGAGACATAAAATTGAGATTCTCCCCAGCTTTCCCCTCTTTCCTTTCCCTTCTACTCTCAGTACATTGGGAAATGTTAACAGAACTGCGTCCTCCTTTGTAGGGAAGTTAAGATATCATAGACTAGCAGGCCGGTAGAGACAGAGTGAGATACACCACTGAGTTCTGCTGTTCTCAGCCATGGACTTTTCAATCCCTGCCTTTCAATCTAGAAAAAGGCCTCAACAACCATCTCATTGTTCTTGGATGGTTCCTGCGTAGCCAGTCACTTTGACTGGATCCTCTGAAAAGCAGAGACGAGGACAAGGAGGTGCGGCCCCAGGGTTGTGATGGTGGGATGGGAAAAGGATCCTGGAGCCTGGAAAACTGAAAAGCAATCGTGTCAGTGAGCTATTACTTGGGCCAACTGCCTCACTGAAGAGGGATTTCAGGGCTGGAATTGGGAGTCACAGGGGGCAGCTCACTTCCGTGAGGTGGAACTATGCTTTTAGCAGCACCAGGTCTTCTGGGAAGGATCAAACACATGGGAACTGGCCTTGCAACCCATGTGAACTTCAGTCAAGGGGCAGAGAGTGGAACTTGTCTGAACTGAATTGTTTTAGCTATAACGGAACTGGAAGGGTTTGCTTTGATATGCCTTATAATGATAAGGGGTGTGGGGGACAAGAAGGATGGTCCCTCCTGTCACGCAGCCCAGAATGCAAACAGTGCTGTCCTCATGTGTCCCTGTGGCCCACTGTGCTTCCTCAGAGGGCAGACTGAGGTTCACCTGATGCTGGGGTAATATTTCTGTGCCTTGTCTTCCGTTTGGCTGCTGACTGCAGGTGACCTTGGGTTGAAGTTCCTAAAATCCTCCCAACTGTGAAATGTGAAATAAGACGCTTTTGACCCACCTCAGCATGATAGATAGCTCCGGACTGTATGAGATCTAATGAGTTAACATTTACAAAATGCTAGGAGCTATTTCAGAGAATGGCATTCTCTAAGCACAAAAGATCGTTATTCATTACTCAGAATGCATACAAATAAAAATAAGAGTGTTTCAGAATGAGAAGACTGATGCACAGACTGCCCTGTGTGAAAGACAGGTTGGAGATTAATTCAACGGATAAACTGTTTTAAAACCTGGCAGTTGCACGCTAATGAAAAAGAGGCCCACGGACTATATTTTGGTCTAGCGGTCACAGCAGAACTGGAAATATCAAACTGGCATGATTCACTCCAAGTGTTCCCTTTCAGTATTATCGAATACCTCCAGGCTATGCAGCCTAGGATTTCTGGAAGGAAAATTATGTTGTATATAAGTGTAATGATATGAAGAATACAGTTTTCTGCATCTGTATTGCTCATAATAGATGTGATACGGAGGCTACCTTCACCAGAGATCAGGCATCTGATTACACATCTCTGGTGCTTTTCAACTTTTCTTTCTTACCCTCCAGGTTTAACTCTTACACCTCTGTACCCTGCTAACCAGATAATGCTGTGTAGGACCAAGTGTGGCCAATGGATGGTAGAACTGTAGACCTGTTATTTTATAATAGTCTCTCTTTCCCTCTCTCTCTAAACATGTACATACAGAGAGAAATATATTCTTAGAGGTACTTCTTTCTATTAAGGGTATCTTGGTTTCTGTTGCATCTCATTGCATTTGTTACAATTTACCAATCACATCATTGAATATAATTTAAATCTGTATTTATTCATTCTTTGAAAAAATACTAGGTAAATGCCAAGCACTGATCCAAGTGCTAACGATACAAGCACAACAAGGCTTCTACTTGCCTGTGGCTTGTATTCTAGAAAGGAGAGGAAAACCATTTCAAACAATGGGAATAGATAGGAACTGACTTGGCTGAGTGTGGCGGGAGCAATGGGCTGACATGACAGATAGTAGAAGGACTGTATTCAGAATAACCGTGAAAGTCTTGGAGGAGGTGACACGTGAGCAAATGTGAAGGCTGAGAAGTCAGGTGCAAAGAGAGAAGGAACGAGCACCTTCAGCAGGCTTGGTCCTTTCAAGGATTAGAATAAAAGCCAGGTGTTCTGGACCAAGTGGAAGAGATGAGTTGAGGTCTTAGAAGGAGCCTCACAAACCTCAGTGTGAAGTTTGTAGCTTATTTTTCCTGGGATGGGAGGTCATAGGAAGATTTTTAAAAGGAGGTGAATGAGCTCTTGCTTAATAAATCGTCTGTGTGTCCTGGTTTGCCAGAGATGGCTCCAATCCATGACTATTGTCACGAGGAAATTGTTGGTATTACTATTTTACTCTCAAAAGTGTAGAACTGGATGGTGCAATTTATAGTGACTATAAGTAGAAAGGGCGAAAATGGAAGCAGAGAGACCAGGCAAATGGCCATTTCAGTAGTCCAGCTGCGGTAGGGCTGCTGGGAAAATCCACAGAACGACAGAGGCTGACTGGTTTTCCTCAGAACACTCCATGATGGGAAGTGGGGCCAGGGCCAGGTTCCACAACTCATGGATCTTAGCCTAGAGCTGGTTGCTGTCCTCAGGCATAGGATCACTTGGTTGCAAAATTTATTTCCCATACCACTGACTATATTAAACTGCATCTGTTGGAAAGGGAGAAAAACAGACCAGGGAGAGAGGGGAGTACCGGCAGGAGGATGTTGTTGATGTGGAAAGAGAAAAGATACAGGGATGGAATAGTATTGTGATGCGTGTTTTGAAGGCTGAACCTGTGTGGCTTGCAGGTAGATGGGGTATAGTCTGAGTGAGAGGAAGGGTGCCCATGAGGATGACACGTTTTGCCTCAGCAGCTAGAAAGGAGGAGCAATTTTCTTCTTAAAGCGTGTTATAATCTCTGAATCCTTAATCCAGGCATCTGAATATTTAGTTACTTATTCTGATAGTTCAGGGTAATTTTGAACCACATCATAAAGGAAAGGGGCCAAATGAGCTATGAGATTATTTAGCCCTTTGGTGAATGTCCCCAGGGGCTGTGCGTAGAAGTCTCTGTGTTGGCTCCATCTGAGCCTCCCATCCCTTCTGCTCCTTTCCTCCAGCCTCACTGGCTTTTTTCTGATCAGGCTTCCAACTTTCACTCAGTTGGTTGATCGGATGTCCTAGAATCTATACAATTTTGCCATACATTATCTTCGATTGACTGGAATTTGGAATCAAAAACATAGAAAAATTTGGGGAAACGGATGAAATCATACTGTGCCCAAATGGACAGAAAAACTGACCGATCATTAGCATAGTTATTTATTTACATGATTATAGAATTCAAAATAAACATAATGGTTTACGATTCTAGCCCCTCTCCCAGCTCATCAAGAATTGTCCTCAATTCTTTATCCCCTGACAATCACTTGCAGGTCTGCGGCCACCTTCCTAGGGTATAAGCACCACCCCAGTGCTCTCAGAGAGCTAAAGCACCGGCCCTCAAGCCAGGCGTTCAGGACGGCAGCGTTTCTGTGAGGAGGCTCCACCTGCTTCTGATGGCCTAGTCCGGCTCATTTCCTTGGGCCTCTCATCCTGTTTTTATCAATATCTTTTTCAGAAGCTGTCCTCAGTACCCCTGATACCATCAGCTATTGCTACCTTCATTGCTAAGAATCTGTCTGTTGTTGAGGTTTGAAATAGACGCTGTCTATATTTTAGTAATAAATAACTTGCATCTTTTATTTCTTAGAGATGATTATTTACTATCTTCTTCATTTCTTGTTCAAAAAAAATTTAGAACAGCACTCTACATTATAATTCAGAAGGGGTTAATTTACCAAACTCAGCAGGCAAAAAACTGGTAAATGGTCCATTTCTTTCCCTGCTTCAAAGAGGATTCATAAGTGCCCAGCCTCCTTGTCAGCTGTTCTTCGTTCTTCCTCCTGCCCTGTCCTCCAAGCTGTGCACACTTACAGCCACAGACACCCCACCTGCACCCTCCCTGCCCCTGCGGGTCCTAGAGACTGTTTCTGATAAGAAGGCGCTTCTCAGTAGCTTTTAATACTTCGTTTTATATGGAATCAGAAAAAACCTCGAATGCCAAGACATTACTCAAAAATAAAAACCAAACAGGAGGAATTACCCTACCAGACCTCAGACTTTACTACAAATCAATAGTGATCAAAACAGCATGGTATTGGCACAAAAACAGAGAAATAGATATCTGGAACAGAATAGAGAA